>JAESVK010041695.1:0-14348 GCA_017140935.1 Hamamelis virginiana
AAATACATTTCTACACCATTGCTTGGGTTTATCACTTTATTTTAAAAATTTGAGTTAAATTAAAACATAAGGGAATTGCTAATTAAAAACAACTCATGGTCTCTCTCTTATTTGTAAAACAGTTCAGAAAATCAGGCACACAAGTATAAACCAACCATTTCAATTTTTCCTTACATAAATATGTTATAATATACCTTTGTGATATTTCAAATGAATAAATGCAGTGAAGACCTCATTCCCATATTTGTAAGTATGTTAGATTCAATATTAAAAAATATAGGTTATTAAGCAATGGGTAAGTTTTTAAATATGTAAATGCCATGCCTTGGTTTTCCTTTCTTAAACACATCATATAATTTTTGACAAGCCAAAAATTATAAGAATAATAATACATAGATATACCTCATGTATTTATTTAAAGCCACAGTAAAAGAGTAAAGTTCTCCTGCATTCATTATTTATATTAATCAAAGATATATGAATTCTAAGTGATTCTTAAATCAAAGATAGAATCGTTGGAACATCATTAATAGTAAAAGAGTACTTATTCCTACCTCAAAAGAAATGGTGTTCCAACCCATATAGCTTCATGAGCCTCCCATGCGATGCTAATGCAATCCCATAAACAAAGGTCCTTCCAAGAACTCCCCAAATCTGAGAAACAAATTGACAGAGATGCAAAATGAAAGCCAAAGAAAGCTAAGGGTCTAGAATCCCAAAATATCATAACTCGGACCCTTATACGGTTTAAACCCAACTTAAGGGACCCATAACCTCACAACGATTAAACCAAAAATCCTTAAACCTTTTGGAACATATTCCCAAGCATGAATGGATGCTACATATCAAATTTCATGGCTAAAGTCCAAATGGTTTAAAAGATATACACTCAAACAGCAAACGAATGCTCTCAAAAAGGCAGTTCTGGTATTTCTGAATTTTCTCTCCCTCTAAACCACGAATCTGACCACAAGACCAAAATATTTAGAAACTAGACTTCATAAGCTTTCCGTACATATAAAGAACACCCAAATCCGAGTCCGGATGAGTGAGATACAAGCGTTTGAAGTTGACATAGAATACGCCCACAATGTGCGCGTGAATAGTATCCAAGACTCCCCAAATTTCATAAACACCCACCAAATCACCAAGTCTTAGTCCCAAACTTTAAATCTATCATAAACAAACCTTAAGAACAATAACTACACCAAAAATACTCAAATCACATGGTTCGATCTTGAGATCCACAAAGTTTTAGGCATAAAACCCAAACAAACCCATTTTATCACAAACTAACCAATCCTCACAAAATGAACCCATCAATCCTTCAAATTCACACCCAAACACAACAAAAACACCTCCCAAACATCATCCAAGCATAACTTTCCCATAAACAATGAGATTTAAAAACAAAACCCATAAAATGGGTATGAAGAAAAACCAAAAAGATGAAGAAAATGAGCAAAAGGGAAGAGAACCTTACCTTCACCGGCGACGAGGCGGCTCCGGCGAGCTCCGGCGAACTCCCCCATGGCTGCTCTCTCTCTCCCTCACGGCCCTCACTCTCCTTCTCCCTTTCTCTCTGCTACCCGAAAATGAAGAAGGGAAAGAAAGAAAAGGCTTTTAAAAAATAAATGGGACATGGGTGTCATTTTAAAAAAAGTTTAGTTTAGTTTTTTTTTTTTTTTTTTTTTTAAAACAAAAGAAATACAAAAACTTTATTTAAAAACACATGAATGAAAATTTAAAAGTCTGGGTTGTCACACTCTTTCTATATAATAAGTCAAGTCTCTCTTATATGTGTTGAGTTGGTTAACTATCTCTTTCTATTCAATTATTAATACACTGTCTCTATTGAGGATGCATGATAGGAACGATGTTGTCATAAGTTGCACTTTACACAACTATGTTGTTTATGTCTAATGTAACCTCTATAATGTATAGTTTGTAGGGGAAAACATAAAATAGATTTTGAAAAATTGACCGTTGAATTAAATGCATTTCTTATAAATTACATACTCGCCAAAAATATAAACGATCCAACGGTTGTTTAAAAAAAAAACAAAAAAACTACCTGGATAAAAATTGTGACAAGTTGAATAATTAAAATATTATAATTTTTCATGGACATTTGTCATAAACTGACCATTAGATTATTATGATTTTTCGCGAACATGAAATTCATATAACAATTGTATTTAATTTAATCTAACATTCAATTTTTTAAAATATTTTCTACAATTGATCCTACGTACACCACTTTATCCATAGTTTGACATATGGTTTGTAAAACCAATATGGAATAGGTATTTTGATAAACTAACAATTAGATTAAATTATATGTGTGTATACATGACACATCATATATACAAAAAATTATATTGATCAAACGATTAATTTAAAAAAAAAAATCATATTTTTGAGATGAACTACAAAAAAAAACTATCGAAAATTGTTACAATTTTTTATAATTCATAATTCTTGTTTTGAAATATTATTTGAAAAATTAGCCATTGGATCAACACATGTGATTTGGGCATGCATAATGTATAAAAGCGTAATATCTCATTCAACGGTTAATTTTCAAAATATCTAATATAACGCTTGCTTTTTCAAGTGGATCCATTTAAGAGAGTCGTTGAAAATTTATTTATTTTAAAAGTATATTGTAATCAACATGCAATTTAGTGGTTGAGACTCTTGAAATACACGTTTTTTAGTGGAGGTAATAGGTTCGAACCCTCTCAAAAGCACATTTGGTGCAATTTAGTAGTGTTTTAATCGAGGATGGGACGGGGGAGTGGAAAACCCATCTCCTCGTCCCGTCCTGTCCCGCCCTGTCTCCATCCCTATTATGGGAGATATAGTATTACTCTAAAATTTCTTTGGGATATTTGGCTAAATGTCCTCTTATAGAGTTTCTTATTGCATAAAGTCCTCCAAATTTTCTTTTTTCTTTGAAAAGTCCTCATTAAAAATAGTTTGTTGGCTAAGGTTCTATTTTTTTTTAAATCAATTTTTTTTAGGGACAAAATTACCCTTGGCCTTTCCCCGACGCCGACGTGAAGAAGCTGCTCTTCTTCTTCACTCTCTCCTTTAATGGCGACCGAGTTAATCAACCTAGATCAAGTCCAAACCTTCTCAACTCACTTAAAACTCGTAATTAAACCCTCCTCACAACATGCTTGGACCTATACAAATCCCTCACAAAATCTTTATTTATGTTGTTTTTATAATTCTAGTCCTAATTCTTCAATTTCGGACCAATTTCTTCTCAATTAATTCTTGGTGAAATTAATTTGTTGTTAATTGTTCATCACCATTTCTTATCAGAGGTCCAATTCCGATTTATTTCCACTAGTTTCGATCAATTTCGAGCCCTAATTCCTTTGTTTGTCTTCCAACTGAAACCTTAGAAGTGAGATCTAGGTGTTGGCACCTCAAAAACTAAAAATTATAATTATCTATAAAGTTTTATCTAATAAATTATAATTATATGAAATAAGTATTTCAATTAGATGATTTTGATCGTTTGAACTTAATTAAATTTATAGGATTAGAATAAATATTTTAATAAATAAGAATGATTAAAATTGTTAAATAGATTAGAGAAAATTAATTTGAATGTATTATTCAAAAACTAAGAATTTTAAAATACCATAAAAAAATAAAAAGTGAAGAGAAACTAATTTTTTAAATAAAAATAAAATAGGAGAATTTGGCCGAAGGTCCTCTATAAGTTTTTCATGCTAAAAAATTTCTCAAAAAATCTTTCATGCCAAAAGTCCTTTTGGTATGAATTAGACAAAAATGTCGTTCCTTTCTCAAACAACCTTTAACCCCAACTTGGAATTCACTATCTCAGACACTCAAGGTCACCATGTAGGAACCCGAGTTCACTACGCCGAAACCCCGAGTTCCTACGCTGACCCTGGAGTTCACTACATCGGAACCCCGAGTTCCTATGCCGGACCCCGGAGTTCACTACGTCGAAAAAAATTTAAATAAAAAATTCAAGAAAAAACAATCTCTTTATTTTCCTTAATTTTCTCACCAACCAAACAAAAAATTTATTTTCACTACGCTTACAAAAATAAAAATACTTTTTCTTACATTTTTCTAGCAACCAAAATAGGAAAAATGTTTCTTTTTCCTACATTTTCCTAGCAACCATAAAAGTAAAAATAAAAATAAAAATAAGGATTGCACACTTCAAGACAGAGAAAGAAACAAGAGAGAGAGAGAGAAAGAGGAAGACGAAGAGATAAGAGAGAGAAGATGAGGAAAGTGAGAGAAAAATGGGTCACCGGAACGTTGTTGGCAGATATGGAGATCAAGTCAATGGTATCTACCATTGCTATCGATCAACTGGATTTGAAACTCTGTGGATCTACAATTCTGTTTGAGAAATCAGAATTCCATTGGTGTTTGCAAAAAGCCATTCCCCATCACAGATTCTTGTCCTAGCAATGGTAATCGGAGAAGGCGACCTCATTCGAAGCTCAAATCTGTAAACCAGATCGCCGGAGAAGAAGATGAAGAAGCTGAAACCAGTTATCATCACGCCGAAAACCAAAGGGAAAGAGGGAGAGGTGGAGAACAGCGCTTGAGATACTTCTTCTTCTTCAATGTATCGACGAATTGTCGATGATCTACAACTGCTTCGCCAGCCGATCATTGCAAATCCATGGTTAATCTTTACAAATCCATGGTGGATCAGTGCAAATTGTTCTTCGATTTCTCTCTTTTGCATGATTCGTAGTAAAATATTTGTCATCGGCATGATCTAATGGTGTATATACTCTGCGAGCCCTTAACAACCAGATCACCGGAGAATAAAAGGAAAAAGGTTATAGTCACTGACGTCGAGAATGTGGAGGAAGGAGTAGAAGGGTGTCAGGAATGTCATCATACCAATAAGGGCAATTTTGTTTGTAAAACAAATAAATTTTGAAAAATGGACTTTAGGCAGTAAAACTTTGAGAAGAATGACTTTTTAAAGAAAAAAAAATATGGTAGGACTTTAAGCAATAAACATCCATAAAGGAGGACTTTTGACCAATTATCTGAATAAAATATAATTAAGAAGAGATGGATGGAGAAGTAGATAAGATCCACAATAATAAAAAAAATGCTACTTCACCCACGTTTTTAGTTTGCATTTGATGTATGGTTCGATCACATTAATAAATGTAGTATTTTTATTTTATTTTTTAAAAATCATAAAGACCATTGGTCCATGTGAGGTAATTGTTAAAAGGTGGTGAAATAGCATTACTCAAAAATTAATTATGGAAAGAGAAAGGAAACTCAAATGAGACCTACCTCAATAAAGAACATTGAAAGTTTAAATTTCATTTAATGAATTGGACCAATGATATAATGTCATGTCATTTTAAAGTGTGACCAAAACCAATAAAAATGAAGGAAGGGAGAGAATTAAGGAGAGAAGAGAATGAAAGAGGGAAGGAATTCTAAGGCTGCAACATCAGCGTATTGCTCTTTATATAATAGTAATATATATATATATATAGGTGAATGCTAAGGTCAAGAGCACTTTATGCAAGTTGCATCACGTGACTTCTTTTAGAGCCAGTTGCAGATCATATTTTGAAACATTGACTGTTGGATTAGAAACTCCTCTTATGCAAGAGCATTGTTTACCAATGTTTAACCTAGACATGCGTCTGCCTGCTGTAGATGCGGGTGTGTTCTTTTCTTACATGGGGCATCGCAAGCATAAATGGAAACTGTTGAAGGTTGCCGGCATAAGAAGGTGACGCAGCGAAATAGTAATGGAGAAAAATCTTTGTCTTCCTCCAAGAATAAATAAGAGCAATGTACATCTTCTTGATGACCTCTAGTATGTACGAGAAAATAAAGAAACTCCAAAGAAACAATATTATTGATAAAGATAATCTTGCCATAAGGCTTACAACCCTATTTATATAGAACTAGAACTTGGAGAGCAAGAAAAATAAAATAGGAAAGTTCCTAATCTTGCAAAACGAGAAAATAAAATAGAAAGAAAATAAATTAAAAATGAAAACTAAATTAAACATGGAAACTAAAATTATTCTAAAATTAATTCCCATGAAATCTTCCACCAATCATGCCCCGCACTTGCTTTTCTAACGATCTAAGTATTCCAAATAATCTATGACGAACAGTATGTTCTACATCAAAAGGCTACCTTCTTTCCCCTTCCTTTTTTTTTCCCGACGTAGTCAACTCGGGTTCCAGTGTAGTGAACTCTAGGGTCCGACGTAGTGAGCTTTGGATTGGGTATAGATGGAGTTCAAGGTAGTTTGGCGAATAAGGGGTATTTTTGTCTAGTTAATGCCAAAAGGACTTTTGGCATGAAAGATTTTTGAGAGAACTTTTGTTTTGAAAATCTTTTAGAATTGGATTTTTGGCCAATTCACCCAATTTATTATTCTTTTACTAGCTTCTCTAACAAAAAACTTGTGAGACCCCAAAAATTTTAATAGCATAATTCTATATGTATATGGTTGTTAATTATTATTATTATTACTTTGATTATTATTCTTGTTGCACACATGGCACATTCTCATTGAATGTGCCAAGTGTTCATTGATTAATGGAGGATGCATTGCCTTTAGGTGCACCTCGGTGCACCCAATTTTTCCTTCTTTTCTTGTAGACAAAGCTCCTTAATTAATTCTAGCCAGCATAGAATCGTGGGGGCGAGATAGCAGCAGCCACGCAGTGCATGGCATGGCTGTTATGCACATGTGTTGGCATGACTTTTGAGAGGGAGAGAGACAGAAGAGAGAAAGAAGGAGTTTACTTAGGAGCCAAGAATCAGCAAGAGAGAGAGAGAGAGAGAGAGAGAGAGAATGAATTTCTTGGGAGGCAAGAATTGGTAGAAGAAAAAGGAGGAAGAGAGAGAAGAGAAAGAGGAGGGGAGAAGAGAAATAAGAAAAGGAGAGAAACAGAGAGGAGAATGAGCATTCGTGGCAGCTTATAGGGGACAATTTTTGGAGGCTTATTTTCACAACAAAATCACAACTAAGGTAGGGTTTTCATTTCTTACATATCCCATTATGGTTTTGAACGAAAATGAGGAATTTTGGAAGCCATTGCAAGCCTCCAAAACTCACCCAAAGTTCATGAAAACTATAGTTTTATGTGAAATTCATATTTTCTATAGATGGAGATTTGGAACCCCACATGGCCATAAAATTTCTCACGTTAGTCATATTAATACACCCTAGTGAGCACAAGTGCCAATTTGTAGTGTAGAGTGAGAATTTCTAGAGATAGAAAACTTCAAAGAAGCTTTAATGGTGGAAACAAGGGGTGATTTTCATTTTATGCACAAAATGAATTAACTGGAGACTCTAACTATTTTTCATGGATACTAGAGGTTCAACCAAGAATTTTCATGGTGGCCTCATATTTTTCCCATTAATATATTATTTTTGGTGAATTTTTGAAGCCGTAGAAGTGAAAAATCTCCAGAAAATAGAGATTAATCCGAAAAATTCCCAATTTTAGATATGTTGTAGAGGATGAGTTTAGGGAATTTTAGAAACTGGTTTCATCAAATTTAGAGTTTTGTAGAGAGATAATAGAATGTTTCAATTTCTGCAAAAAATAGAGAAAAATTGGAGAAGATGATGAATAGTGCCAGGGAGCTTCCCCACACGCGTGAGGCTGCTACACGACTTCAAAAAAAAAATTTAAATGTGTAATTTTTAATTTTAAACTTATTTGAGGTGGTTTGGGGTGTGTTTGGCTACTGGGTAATTCTCGGTAAATTTTTAAAATTACGGGCATTTTTTAAAAAGTCAAAATTTTGATTTAAAACCTATTATTTTCTAACAAATTTTGCCCCAAACAATTTTATAAATGTTCCTACACATATTTTAACATTTTCGATGATTTAAAATGGGATTGAGAACACCTCATTAATTTTCTGCAAATTTCGGAAGCTAAATAAGGGTTTTTGGGAAAAATTTATTATCGAATGCTTTGAAATATATTTTACAAGGAAATTTATTCTTTTAACCTAGGACTAATCCTTGGACTTATTTATGATATGTTTTAAGTCAGAGTTCGCAACGGAAGCGTGGTGGGCCCATAACCCACAGGCCACAGGATCGAAATGTTAGTTTTTAATGCAAATCAATATTGCGAATAATTGATAATTAATCACGCATGATGCTGTTTTGTGCTATGCTAGTTATTTAATTGTGATCTCATGTGCATAAATTATTAAGCCATTGAATAAATGCATGAATTATCCTGCAAATGAGATATATGCTTGAGTCAATATGCATGAAATATATGAGATATATGCCATATGCATCGCATGAAATATTTGCATCTGGCATGAAGCACAGTTACATGTGAGATATATTGCATAAAGAATCATATGCATTCATAATTATTTATGTAACTGTGGAAACGAGGAGTTGAGATACCACCGATAGACAAAAGATCTTGTAAACAGTTAGTGCACTAATATATCACCCTTGCTAAAAACAGCAAGTAAATCCTCTTGTTAATGAGTGACAATAGCTGTAAAAATGAGGGGATGTTGTTGTGGTGGATGGTTGAGTACCCTAAAATGAGGTAGTCATCTGTGTGTGAATTTTTTTTTGTTTTGCAGGACAGGTAGGACAAAGAAAATGACATGTATGACTGCATGAGCATTGAATCGTATATCTGTCATATGCATAAAGCATACATGAAATGTGAGATCACTTATTGTGAAAAAGTGATGGATATATTCTGTAATATGAAAATAAATTATAGATGTGATGGTCTTACTATGAGATGTTGGTTTTTGTAATATGAAAATGAATTATAGATATGATGATGGAACTTGCTGATAATTTTGAGATTCCTAACATTTCTTTTAAAAGAGTCATGTAGTAATTGAGGTTTACGAACCTTACTGAGCAATAGTGGTTTTGCTTACCCCATTCTTCCCCCGCCCCCCCCCCACAGGACCGGCAACTCAGTAAACTAGATGGAGATCTTCGCAATTTGGAATATTCTGAGGACAATTATGGCAGTGTTGATAATTCTCATATGTGGACACTCGTTATTAGTTTGTAATACAAGATTATTTTTGTTTTGGGTACATTACGGGACTGTACTCATGATATAAACTAGTACTCAGTGCTATCTTTACGTTTTGAGATGTTGTAAATTATTTTAATGTCTTCCGCACATGCGTAGTTTGAAAAACTGTTTTAAACTATATTAATTTTAAATGGAATTATTCAAAGATAAGCGCTTGATGTTTTATGTCACTGTATCACTTTGGCATAGGGGTTACCCTGCATGTGCGGGGTGTTACAAAACTTTCATTATTACCACCATCACTGTAATTTCTATAACATAGGAAACTATTATAACCACCAAACACCTTTACCTTTGCAATCTTTACCAATCCAAGTTACTCATATTTTGCTTGTGATCGGCTCCATAAAAGGCTCGTTCAAGCTCACTCGAAGAAACACTACAAGAAATCGAACATTTAGTGACAAATTTTTTAGTGACGAATTGGAATTTGTCATTAAAAACTCTCCTCTTGTGACGAATTTCGTGATCGTCACTAAAATGTCGTAAAAAATTAATATTTGTGACGAATGTATATATATAAGAGTCATTAAAAGCTGTCACAAATACTCTCCCACCAAAAAATTCCCGCCAAAATAAGGCGGGAAAGGTCTTTTGTGACGCACTTTTAACATCTTCACACAAGGTATTAAAAAACGACGTCGTTTTTGCATTAATTGAGATTTTTGTGACAATCCTTGACTTGTCACAAATGAACACTCTTTGTTGACGGTGACTTTGTGGTCACAAAAAATCTAAAATATTATTTATTTTTATATGTACATTAAATGTAAGGTTTTTGTGACAAAAGTATATCATCGTCACAAAAACAAAAACAAAAAAGGACATCATATGAACATTTTGTGACGATTTATGTATCGTCACAAAAAATATAAAATATTATTTATTTATTTATTTTATTAAATGTAAGTTTTTTGTGACGATATCTTACATCGTCACAAAAGTAAAAGCAAAAAAACGGAACACATATGGAGACTTTTTGTGACAATTTATGTGTTGTTACAAAAGATAGATCATTTGTGACAATATTTGTGTTGTCACAAAAGTATAAAATATTATTTATTATTTTGATTTATTAAATGTGACTTTTTGGTGATGAAATGTAACAATGTCACAAAAATTTTAAAAAAAAAAAAAAAAAAAAAAAAACAATATATGTTATATATGCAATTTCCATGGTTTGAACGATGAAATAAACTAGGCTAATGCTCTTTATACCCTAGTTATTAGAACTGGACCGGCCCGGCCGGTCGGACAGGTGAACCGGACCCTTAATCGGTCTGGGTTGATTATTGGACCGAATAAGGAAGAAAACCGGAGTTACCCGCCTTGAACCGATGTGAACCAGCCGGTCAAACCGATCAATTAATAATTCAATTTTTTTTTTTTTGGATGGAAGTTGCATTCCTTGAGGTTTGAACTCCTAAAGTCTTTAAAAACAAAAGGAAATAAGAGTCTTTACCACTAGGCTATGCTTCAATTTTTCTTATTATAGTGCAATCTATAAAATATAACCTTATTACATTCATATACTTGTAAAAATCTCAAATATATTAAAAAATATATTTATTTTTTTTTAATTAAGCGGTCCTACTGTTGACCCAGTGGTTAGACTGGTGAACTGGTGCCTTTACCGGGTCGATGTCCGGTCCGATTCTGATAACTATGCTTTATACCAATAATCCAAGTTTTTGTTGGTGTTATATATATATTTTTAAATAAATATAAAGTATATTTGTTTTCTAAACTTATATTAAACATAAATATATTTAAAATAATACATTTTTGAAATTGAACAGTTCAACCGTTACCCCAATAGTTTGATTAGTGATTCAGTGATCGACCCACTTCCTTCAAAGACCAATGACCGGGCTAGGTCGGATAACTATGATTTTACGCATCATTGTATAATAAAAAATATAATAATAATGAATTAAAATTAATTTATAATTCAAATTGTTTAAATTAATTTTAAATTATATTAATACTAAAAATAATATAAACTAAATTTATGTATATATATATATATATATATATATATATATATATATATTAATTTTGAACACTTCACTATTGAGCTGGGGAGCATTGCATGCTCAGAGTTGTCTCCCCTTATAAAGGATGCCTCTAAAATCCCAGAAGATGCTTGGATGAAGATTTATTCAAAGATTGAAGTGAATGAAGTTAATTTAAGGAGCTCATATTACATGTTTTGATTTCAAATTAACATATACTATATATGTTAACTAAATTCAATATTCATTTGCAGGAAAAATTCCAAGTGAATGTTCATGAAAGTACACCTCGAATGGCTATATATAGTATTGTGACGACTGCACATAAGATTTGGCGCTATAACAACAAAAAACATTACAAATACATTTTGACCAAGTACAATAGTGAAACACGTGCAAGGCAGGAGCCCCCAGAGGACATCACTTCAAATGATTGGCAGAAATTGTGCGATCTTTACAACAATAAAGAGTACCAGGTAATGTATTAGTTTCTTTATTGAACATTAATTACATCACGCCCATATTATAAATATCCAAAGTTAGTAAATGAACTAAAGAGAAGATAGAGAAAAAAAAAAAAAAAAAAAGAGAATCATTTCTACTATGAAGTGTTTAGATAATAAGCTACCAAGTCCAAGGACTAATTGTTATTTAAAATCTAAAATCTCTTTCTTTCTCCTTAGCATTTATTTTTCACTGTAATACAGGAGCGATGTGAGAAGAATTCAGAGAACAGGGGACATTTGAAAGTTTTACACTGTGCAGGTTCAAAGCCATTTGTTCGGATTCGGGAAGAACTGGTAATCATTAGCTAAGCCACTAGTTATTAATGTTTAGCACCTTTTTATAATATGTTATTTTTATTTTTCATATTTATATTTCTCCTTGAAATGGTGTATAGGCGACAATGCCGACAGGATACAAATATTTCAACACACTCTCAAACATAAAGTACCTCCAGGTACTGAGGCAACTTGGGTATCTTCGGAAGTTGAGTCGACCTACGTAAGTCATTTATAAAGTTAAAATCTTTGATCTCAATTAATTAAATTACATTTAAATATCTTTATTCATATTACATAAATTATAAAAATGCTCTCTAATTTTATGTATTTTGATTTACAATGATAGGCGTGGATGATTGATTTACAGACTCAACGTACACCCGAGGGTGATAACTCATTGACCAATGATGAGATTTATGATCAAGTCAACGGCACAAGACCGAGATACATTAAGGGTCTTGGGCATGGATTCCGTCCAAGCTCTTCATCCACTTCAAGGAAGTCATCTCGAGAGGAGCAAGCTAGATTAGAGACTCAAATTCGAGAAGAGGCAAGGATGGAGCAGGAAGCATTAGAGGCGCGGCTACGAGATGAGGCTAAAGTGGAACAGGCAGCACTAGAGGCTCGACTACGAGAGGAGGCTAAAGCAGAACAGGCCGCACTAGAGGCCTGTGACAACCCAGACATTTAAATCTTCATTCATGTGTTTTTAAATAAAGTTTTTGTATTTCTTTTGTTTAAAAAAAAAAAAAGAACAACTAAACTAAACTAAACTTTTTTTAAAATGACACCCATGTCCCATCTTTTTTTTAAAAGCCTTTTTCCTTCATTTCTTCTTCATTTTCGGGCACCAGAGAGAGAGGGAGAAGGAGAGTGAAGGCCGTGAGGGAGAGAAGAGAGCAGCCATGGGGGAGTTCGCCGGAGCTCGCCGGAGCCGCCTCGTCGCCGGTGAAGGTAAGGTTCTCTTCCCTTTTGCTCATTTTCTTCATCTTTTTGGTTTTTCTTCATACCCATTTTATGGGTTTTGATTTCAAATCTTATGTTTATGGGAAAGTTATGCTTGGATGATGTTTGGGGGTTGTTTTTGTTGTGTTTGGGTGTGGATTTGAAGGATTGATGGGTTGATTTTGTGAGGATTGGTTAGTTTGTGATAAAATGGATTTGTTTGGGTTTTATGCCTAAAATTTTGTGGATCTCAAGATGGAACCATGTGATTTGAGTATTTTTGGTGTAGTTAATGTTTTTAAGGTTTGTTTATGATAGATTTAAAGTTTGAGACTAAGATTTGGTGATTTGGTGGGTGTTTGTGAAATTGAGTCTTGGACACTATTCACGCGCACATTTTGGGTGTTTTCTATGTCAACTTCAAACGCTTGTATCTCACTCATCCGGACTCGGATTTGGGTGTTGTTTATATGTACGGAAAGCTTATGAAGTCTAGTTTCTAAATATTTTGATCTTGTGGTCAGATTCGTGGTTTAGAAGGAGAGAAAATTCAGAAATACTAGAACTGCCCTGTTAAGAGCATTCGTTTTCTGTCTGAGTATATATCTTTTAAACCGTTTGGACTTTAGCCATGAAATTTGATATGTAGCATCCATTCATGCTTGGGAATATGTTCCAAAAGGTTTAAGGATTTTTGGTTTAATCATTGTGAGGTATTGGGTCCCTTAAGTTGGGTTTAAACCGTATAAGAGTCCGAGTTATGATATTTTGGGATTCTAGACCCTTAACTTTCTTTGGCTTTCATTTTGCATCTCTGTCAATTTGTTTCTCAGATTTGGGGAATTCTTGGAAGGACCTTTGTTTATGGGATTGCATTAGCATCGCATGGGAGGCTCATGAAGCTATATGGGTTGGAACACCATTTCATTTGAGGTAGGAATAAGTACTCTTTTACTATTAATGATGTTCCAACGATTCTATCCTTGATTTAAGAATCACTTAGACTTCATATATCTTTGATTAATATAAATAATGAGTGCAGGAGAACTTTACTCTTTTACTGTGGCTTTAAATAAATACATGAGGTATATCTATGTATTATTATTATTATCATTTTTGGCTTGTCAAAAATTATATGACGTGTTTAAGAAAGGAAAACCAAGGCATGGCATTTACATATTTAAGAACTTACCCATTGCTTAATAACCTATATTTGTTTAATATTGAATCTAACATACTTACAAATATGGGAATGAGGTCTTCACTGCATTTATTCATTTGAAATATCACAAAGGCATATTATAACATATTTATGTAAGAAAAATTGAAATGGTTGGTTTATACTTGTGTGCCTGATTTTCTGAACTGTTTCACAAATAAGAGAGAGACCATGAGTTGGTTTTAATTAGCAATTTCCTTATGTTTTGATTTAACACAAATTTTAAAATAAAGTGATAAACCCAAGCAATGGTGTAGAAATGTATTT
>JAESVK010041739.1:0-19672 GCA_017140935.1 Hamamelis virginiana
GTGTTCTTTAAAAATTAAACGATAATCCAAGCAATTCTTTCAATAGTTATCATAATTGATCCGTCATTTAGCATAAAGAATAGGCATAAAGAATTCAAGACTTGATTAACAAACCAAGCCCCCAATTATAACCAAAAGAGAAAAAAGAAAAATTAAAATATGGAAATTAAAGGTTCAGAGTTTCTCTTACAAGGACATTGTGCTCCTTCACGGCTGAAGGACTGATTTCGGACCCAAAGTCATTGCATGTAGGATACCTCCACCTCAGAAGCTTTAGTAAAATATCTGTCTTAAATATGTAGACTCCCATCGATGCAATATATGGGGATTTCAAGGCATCTAGCGAAGACAATCCTAAGAGAGTCATATATCTACTTGCTGCAGGGAACCAACCAAGAACCATTATTAAATAGAAATTATTTAACATATGAGATCATGACAGTCTACATACATAAATGGAAAGGAAGTACTGAGGCAAAAACATATAATAGAAATTTTGGGGTCTAATGATAGTAGCTTGTTTAAATTAATTTAGAAGGTAGCTATCTTAAATCTAGGCTTTTCTGATATCAATCTGCAGTAAGTTTCTAGTTAAGTGGGTGAAAAATGGATTAAATTGGTAATTTTTTAGCAGGGAAAAAACTTAGATCATCATCATTGACTAAATGTTCTCTAAAAGATACTTGCAAGCTCTTCAATAATGGAGGGTATCTTACCATTGCTTTCAAATCAGCACCCTTTGGTTTTTCAGCAAAGTGAATGATTTGGCCTCTGCTGTCTATCTTCATCAATCCATAATCTGATGCATGGCTGGAAAATAACCACTCAACTTGAGATGAAATCCAAGAAGGCAAGAAGCATAAGATAAAAGGAAAAAAAAAAGATTTTGAAGTGTCTTTGTTTTCAACTTGAGATGAAATCCAACAGACCTTCACATTATCAATTTTCCGGAAGTGAGGTTCAGATGGCTTGGGTGCATCACAATTGCCTCCTCCACTAGAAAAACACTGTTCAGTTTCCGTAGGGTGAATGAGATTTAAAACCCCAATTTCACCTTTATGTTACCTCTTCTCAAGTAGGAGTAATACAATGTTTAGTTTCAATGGCATGTATAAGCTTTGAAACATTAATTTCACATATATGCTATCTCTTCTTAGTTAAAAATAAATATATCATCAGTTCTTATTTTCAAGCCACTAACATAACATCAAAACCTTTCAAAGAAAAGAATCACAGAAGTTCAACTTCTCAGTATTAGTGGAAAGAGAAGTACTATGAAAATGTGTGTTTAAAGGCAAATACCAACCAATTGTTATGCCTTGAGAAGCAACCATTGGGATGTGAGAAAAAGGCTTGTTGAGCGCTGATACATAGTGGATACCACCTAATGCGGACACAGGATAAACCTATTGCAATTTGCAACCAGAAAAAAAAAGAATGAAAATAAAATTTATAAGAGGTGTGAACTTGACCATTTTCCTACATCCGCACCATATCCAACTAAATTTTACAATACTTCTGAAACATTAGAGGATAAACAATGAATAGAAATAATTATATATTGGGTGATACTTTTCTTTACTAATTGCAATACTTATATCTGAGCATCCGAAAAAATTAACAGACTCACCTTGACAGTTTTGGCACCAGCATTATGTGCAGACAATATCTGTAAAATCACAAAATAATGTATGGGTCATCCTTGAGGGAAGAAAGGCTCAAATGCTCAGAAACTTAAACAGACTGCCAGAAAACATGAAATACCAAAAAAGTGATTTCCAGATTTAGCATTATAAAGATAGAGCAAAGGCCAAGCAAATTAAACATGATATAAGTCAAATAGATAAAATAAAATACTTCAGAAGCTTTAAAAATAGAAGAGATTTAAGTTATATAAATACTCTTACTTCCGTTGGAGTCATTACACCAGGTATGTATAGAACCTCAGAACCTTTGAACATCATCCAGAATGTCCTGATGACAATTAGTCATATTTAGAGAAAACAAAAATGTGCATTCTACAGCATATCCAAATCAATTTATTTAGGCTAGGGATTTATTTTGGAGAGTTGCTATCATGGATAAAAGAATCTACGAAATTTATAAAAAATAAGAATAAAAAAGAACTAAGGAAATAAAGATGAAAGAAAGGAAGAAGGAAGAAGGAAGAAGGAAAAATGAAAAATGAAAAAAGAAAGAAAAGAGACTTAAATAATTAAATATCTTTCAGGTTTAAAATTAAAAATAAGATCTCACAATTTTAGATGCATACTTTGACCATTGCCGGACTCATGAGGAATTTGGCTCCTACATTCATGGCATTTTTGGCATCCTGAGCATTCAAAACAGTCCCAACCTGCAAGAAACTTAGCAGGTTCTGAATAAATATATTAAAGCAATTCTAACAGGTTATATAAACTACTAGAACATAATTACTTATAGGGAACTTCTCCTTATCGATAATTAGCATGTTGGACACTTGTCAACTAAACTAGTTTCCACATGTCTACAAAAAACAGCTTGGGCACTTAAAGAAGTGTCTACTTGGATTTATATCCATAATGTGCACCGAAAAGAAAAAGAAAAAGGATGTGTATATCGGGCCTTTTGTCATGGAATTTGTCATAAAGCTAATGCTTTCTCCATTTGATTGGCACGTTAATGATGTATTGATGCTCATGCCAGCAAATTAAAACAATTGTCTCTGTGTCATACTCATAAACACAGCACAAGGACACAAAAGCAAAGATAAATAGTTGTGTTCCCATGCTTGTAAGAAATCCAAGAGGAGTTAGAGAAATTATTACTCCTATGACAGTAGTAGGATGGTCCTGCACCAATTGTTGTATAACCTGTGTAGAGGAGAAAAGAAACAACATGAGTTATCAACCTGATTGGCCAAGTGCAGTGGAAAAGGTGGAGAGATTGCATACACAAACAACCTTGAACACACCTGGGGTGGACATCACAATCTCCAACTAGAAATCAAGAAAAATAAGTATTAGAGAAACCCACTGGAAGTACATTAAGTACAGCAACAAGATTCAGCATGAAAATAAATTCCTCGAGCATGATTCTTCTGTATAATGCTAGCATGATTAAACATTTCTATACGTGACTCGTGAGGCCAATGAGTGTCCAACTTGTTATTTTGTTAAGTATCCAACCTAAAAGTATATGAAGCTAAATTTGATGACACAAAAAAAGGGCACTCACATATTACAGTTATTTTGTAACTCGGGAACAGATAAATTTGATGACACATTCTGAGTAGCAGCCTGATATTTCTGAGCAGCAGCCCCAAGTTGACTAACCTGCACAGTACAATTAAAAAGTCACATATGAATAATACAAGAACAATGCAACTCTTAACTGTCATACAACACATAGAAAACTCTACAATGAATGCAAAGAACTCATCTCCAATCTTCTTGACCTCAAAAAGTCTAGCCCCAGCAGTTTCTGTTATGACCAAGTCAGGTTTGAACTTCAGTATTTGCATGCAAAGATTCCCAATGTATTCTTCCATCCATTTTTCAAGGGAAAACAGAGTGGATGGCTGGATGCCAATAAAAAATTTAAATACGCACCTCAAATACCCACCCACATGCTTGCATATCCCAATCTTTTATGTGCTTCAAGTCTTCAACCTTATTTTCTTATGCAAAAAGATACAAAGGATAAAGTGTATAAGAAAATTTATATCATTCAACACTTCTTTGGGTACAAAGAATAAAATATGAAACAAGTAAAAGCTATTGAGAAACTCAAATGATTTACCTGAACTGTAGCTTGAGGCAACTATTTCTCAACCAAGGCGATTCTCATCCGTCTAAGTTTAATATTGCATCATATGATGATATAATCCTCATAAAAAATAAAAAAGCATAAGCAAGCATACCAATTTATAATAAAACATATACAAAATATAGGTCATCAAATTAGTTTATGTGAAATAGAGTAGCATACACACTAAATAGTCAAATACTAAAAGTAACATGTACATAGTATGAGCATAGAGAAATAAAGTAGCTAAGGTGATACACAAAATAGTCTAAATGACACAAAAACTGCTTCAATGACAGCAACAGCAGGTCAGCAAAATGGTTTCACGGTGGCATAGTTTCAATTAAGCCTTCAGTCGTCCACAAGATGAACTAATCCAACAGGAGGATGTGATCCAGTGAATTCTGTAACATACAAAATAGTATTAGTATTGTTATTCAAATATTGTTGACATATTAGTATTAACAAATCACTTAAACCAAATTTAGCATAAAAAAAATGTTAGCATGTTACCTGATTCAATTTCTTCATAGTTTTCAAGTTCATTCAATAATTCTTTGACGTTGATTGAACTCTTTGAAGACCGCAACCAATTTTGTGCACAAATAAGCGCCTCCACCATCTTAGGAGTCAAAGAACTCCTAAATGGATCAAGTACACGACCACCAGTACTAAAAGCTGATTCAGAAGCCACTGTAGATACTGGGACAGCCAAGACATCTCTTGCTATTTGAGAGAGAATCCGATATCTATGCCTATTAAGCTTCCACCAAGCCAAAATATCAAAGTTGGCAATGGATGGATCATCACAATCCTCTGCCAAAAACCTATCCAACTCTGACTTATTTTGCATACTATTTTCCACCTCCAAATGTTTTTTATATTGAGAGGCCCAAAGTTTACTAGCATCTTCCTTATTTTCATCAATCTCTGTCTCTTCAGAAGCTTGACTTGCACCGGATGTTTCAACATTAGCACATGAGTCTTTTTTCACATAATGCTCATACAAGCGAATTAATTTTAACTTCACCTTCTTTGTTAGGTCTTCAGCCATGAAAGAATCATACACTTTAGCAAAAGAAAAACTGACATACCCCAACTTATAACGAGGGTCCAAGACAACAGCAACATACAACAAAAAATTTATATTATCAAGATTTTTCCAATATTTGTCATATTTTGTTTTCATGCTAATTGCCATATCACCCAACTCTGTATCCCCACTTTTAGTTAATGATGTCAACTTAGATTGCACCGACACAAGTTCATGGAAAAATGCATTGGATGTAACAAATAAAGAACCTGAGAACTTTAAAGTCACATTGTAAAAAAGCCTCAAAAAGCGAATAAATAATCTAGCTTTGTCCCAATCATCCATTTTAGGGGGCCCATGGATTTTCCTCCCTTTCCCCTTCCCTTTTCCACCCTCATTCCCATTCTCATTTTCAACTTCATCCTCCATAAAGTATAGGAGGTATCTTGGGTCATCTTCTTCAAGCCTCTCAAAAGCTTTTTGAAATTTTTCTGCTGTCTCCAACATTAAAAAGGTTGAATTCCACCTAGTTGCAACATCTAGGCTTACTAAATTTTTATTAGAAATCTTCTCATTTTGCACACAATCTTTAAAAGTTTGAAGCCTAGAAGGTGAAGACCTAACATACTTCACTGCATTTCGAATCTTCACAATTGACTCATTTTGTTCTTTCAAACCCTCACCCACTATTAGATTCACAATATGTGCACAACACCTCATATGCATAAACTCATTGTCTAAGATAGTGGAACTCCAATCTTTTGTTCTTCTCTTCAAATATTTGATAGCAGTGTCATTGGAGCTAGCATTATCAACAGTGATGGTGAAAATCCTATCAATCCCCCACTCTAACAAGCATTTTTCAATGTGTTTTCCAATTGTCTCACCTTTATGATTAGGAACTTGACAAAAGTTTAGAATTCTTTTGTTCAAGTTCCAATCATCATCAATCCAATGAGCAGTAAGGCACATATAGTTCAAATTTTGGATTGATGTCCAAGTGTCAGTGGTTAGGCAAACACGTTGCTTCTTTAAGAATTTTTTTAATTTTTCCTTCTCTTCGCAAAAAATAGACATGCAATCACGAGCAACAGTAGTGCGAGAAGGGATAGGAAACCTAGGCTCCATAACTGAGCAAAAATACCTAAAACCTTCCTTCTCCACATGTCTAAAAGGCAACTCATCAACAATAATCATTTTAGAAAGTGCATTTCTACATAATTTTTCATTGTAATTAACTGCTTTTAGACTATCACTCATAGGACCATCATGTGTTTTCCCCTCCCCCTCATCTCTTTTAGAAAAACAAATAGTTTTTTGTTTTTGGTCCACAACTCTCAAAGGAGACTTTGTGCATTGCTCCTTCAGATGACCCCACATATTACTAGTCCCATCCCGTTTAGACCGAGCCCCATATTTTGTTCCACAGTAGTTACATGAAGCCTTACGGTTTTCGGCAGTTGTATTTTCATCAATAGTAAAATGCTTCCACACTTCAGATTTTCTATTTGTATTCTTACATACTTTAGGAAGGGCAGAAAGGCTTTTATTACCTTTGGTTGGTGGGGACATGGGGGGGTTTTCATTTTGCTTATCATTATCTCCAGCAGGACCAGCACCACTTGGAGTTTCAACCGGGCCATCCATAATCAGATAATCTATTTTAAACACAAGTATAAAAAAAAAATATGAGGTAAGCTTTGGCCGTTTGGGAAAACAACATATATATTATTATATAATAAACAGTAACAGAGCTGGTAATATATAATTAACAGTGATTATTATATGAAATTAGTACATGTTATTATAATGTTATGCATGTGGGAAAACAACATATATAATAAACAGATATTATAATAAATGACATAAATAAATTATTATAAAGTTAGTACTTAGTACATGTATAATATATATATGACATATATGCGAGGGAGTGAGAGCCTGAGACTCTGAGAGAGTGAGAGGAAGAGACTAAGAGAGAGAGAGAGGGAGAAAGAGTCGCTGCCTGTGATTGTGAGGGAGTGAGACTGTGAAATAGTGAGAGGGAGAGGGAGAGGTAGAGGGAGAGAGACGGTGACTGTGAGGAAGTGAGAGGGAAAGAGAGTAAGAGGGAGAGAAAGAGACGGTGACTACGTAAGCGGTAAGCCCTTGACTGTGAGTGACTGAGTGAGAGAAAGAGAGTGTGACAGTGTGTGAGGGAGAGAGAGAAATGGCAAACCTGAGGCCTGAGGGAGATCGGGGTCGCTGACTCGCTAGGAAGATGAATGATCGGCGGGGTGAGCTATGGGATGGCCTCCTTCGAGCAGCCGGCGGGGATGATCGGAGCCTCGAAGAGGATGATCGGAGCCTCGGAGGTATCTTGGTACTGCCGATGGTTAGAGGGATCGGCGGCGGCACAGTCGCGGTGAGCCGGTGATGATCAAGTTTGAAGCTTCGAGCTCCGTAACGGCGTAACTGCGTATGGTGCGACTGAACTTTACAGTTTACACTGTAAAGTGTAAATCGACAAATCGTAGAAGACAAGCTCACGCCTCACAAGCTACTTTACTTTTGTACTTTACTCTGTAAAAGACTAAAAGTGTAAGTAATATATGTAATATATTATTATATTACTTGCTGCTTTACTTTTCTCCCGCCAATACAAAGGATTTTTATATATGTAATATACCATAATAAAAATATAAAAATGATACATTTAAGTAATGGCGGGCGGGTCGGGTCTATATGAAATTTTGAAGTCTTCACCCGCCACCCGACCCCACCCGCAAAATATGAATTTTCTCCACCCGACCCCACCCGCCAGAAAGCTTATATTCGCGGGTGGCGGGTCGGAGCGGGTCGGAGCGGGCGGGTTTCGCGGGTCGGGCGGTTTTTTGCACACCCCTAGTTCGTACCCAAAAGGTACCTCTTGGTTGCACCAGTTCGGTTCGTGACTGTTGGGTCCGCGCACAGGTCAGCTCCGCTCCCGACTCAAGTATGCACACAGACCCATTTAGAAACCCAACCGCTTCAGACTCAAGGCCCATGTAGAAACCCAATTTGAGTTTACCCAAAAAGAATAGGGCCCAATTGGATCTAATGACCCAACCCAACCCGGCCCGGGCGTGCGCGTTTGGTTTTTGAGTCCAAGCCCAATCTTGCTTAGGTACTCCCTCCTCACAAAACTTGGGTACCCCTTGGGGCCCAACCCATAAGTCCAAACTAAGAACTTATAAAGGCTTTAACCTCCAACTGTTTTTCTGATGTGGGACAAGTGCAAAAATGCACTTTCAAGCTTTCTAAAGAACAAAGGATATTTTCAAAAAACCCCAATATAAAACTCATGTTAAAAACGCTTTATTTTGAAAATATTCAACAATCCCCCACCATTTTCAAAATACAAGATGATAATTCTTGGTTCACTTGGCAGCCTTATGCATAGGTAAAGGTATCTTATTGATTTGAACCTTTCACTTTAGTGAAACTCATCAAAATTAATCAAAATGGCATAGTTTACATATCTTTGAACTAGCGATCTTATATGATTAACTGGACATGTCTCACACACAAGACAAAATACCTAGAGTATTCAAAAAACCGACCCGTGGATTGGCCTTGGGTCTTTATCCTATTTCATGAGTGCTCTAGAGTCAAAGCCCTTGGACATCATAGGAAGTGGCACCACCTCCACACTTATATAGGTAGACTTATAAAGTACCCCTGTAATTGCAGTACTCCAGCTGCACCGTTGTAAGTCTATTAAGAGTTAAATAACTCACCTTTCTTCCTTTCACATTACAAGTACCAAGCATTTCAACCTTGGGATGAATATATTTTAGGATTCTCAATGCATGTTAAGAATCTTGAGTGCTTGCTATCATGATATATGGTGTACTTTGCTCATTAAACTCAAGGACCTGATGTTTCAAGTGTTGAGTAGAGTTTCCACCGGGAGTGATAAATTATGTGGGTTTCAGTCCCCTCCCTTTTGATGTTTTCCACACCAAATCCCTTGCAATTCCTTTTGTTAAAGGATTAGTCAAATTTTCACTTTTTTTTTAATAGACGAGGTCACATGTCCAAGAGTGACCCCATCCCAAATTTATTAAAAAACCTCACTTATGGCGGAGGAATACCGTGGTAACAGCCAAGCCCCAAGAGAATAACAAATAAACAATAACCAAAACTATCCCTATTCTCAACAGCAACAAAAAAAAAATAAAACCAGCAGCTATACAAAAATAGGACCCAAAAAATAAAAAACTTATTTCTCTCTCAAATAAGCCATTCCCAATTTGTCCAATCTATACAAACCTCTTACGTCCCTGGGAAGTTGCCCATCCATTCGGAACATATTATTCTCCCCTTAGCACCACTTTTTGCCAAATAATCTGCAATATTATTCGCTTCTCTAAAACAATGATGAATAGTGAAATCAAACTCCTCTAAAAGAATCAACAATTTTTCCCAAAAATCCCAGAGATACCAAACTGTACACCTCTTAGATAAAACCTAATTTACAACTACCAAGGAATCACATTCAATATCTATTGCTAAACACTCCATCTGCTGGCATAATATCAAACCCTCCAATACCGTCCTCAATTCAGCTTCATTATTAGAACAATAACCAAAAGATTTAGAGAAAGCAAACACCATCTTGCCCGTACTATCTCTTAAAACACCTCCCCCACCACCACTACCTGGGTTTCCAAAACTACTTCCATCTAAATTTAATTTGAATCTCCCTGGGCTAGGCCTAGACCAACTTAGAACTCGAGTGTTGACTCGACGTTTCTCCACAATCCGAATGTCTAAACGATTCAATATAATAACATCTGAACGAGACAAACGATTAACCTTAAAAACCTTCTCAGCCACTACACGAACCCAATATTTAATTGAGTTCCAAACCACACCCAAACTCTCAAATTGCCCTTCCATTCACATAATTTATGGTTATTACACCATCTGTTATCAATTGTCTCACATAGCTATGTCTAAGTCCTATATGCTTGGACTTACCATTATAAATTTGGTTATAAGCTCGTGAAAGAGTTGCCTCACTATCACACCGCAAAGATACTGGTGCCATTGGTTTTGGCCACACAGGTATTTCCAGTAGCAAATTTCTCAGCCACTCTGCATCTTTGCTGCTTGAAGCCAATGCCACAAATTCAGCAGCCATGGTTGAATTTGAGATGCACGTCTGCTTCTTTGATCCCCAGGAGATTGTACCACCTCCAAGTGTAAAGATCCAACCACTTGTAGAAGAATGATCCTCACTGTCAGTTATCCAACTGGCATCTGTGTATCCTTCTAGAACCGAAGGATATCCAGTATAGACTATTCCATAATCTATGGTTTAATTTCCTCAAGTATTTCAATACTCGATAAATTGCATGCCAATGCACATAGCTTGGGTTACTAGTGTATCGACTTAGTTTCCCTACTGCAAAGGCAATATTAGGTCTAGTGCAGGTCATTGCATACATTAAGCTACCAATCTCCCTTGAATATAATAATTGATCAACAGCCTTACCAGTATTAGGATACAATTTTAAATGTGGATCAAAAGGTGTAGACATGATTGTATTATCATATTGATTAAATTTCTTAAGAATTTTCTCAATATAATGTGACAGAGTAAGAATTAATTTATCTTTTTCCCTCTTAATTCTTATTCCCAAAATAACATCTGCAATGCCCATATCTTTCATCTGAAAGTTTGATGACAAAAATTGTTTTGTACTTTCTATAACTTCAAGGTCAGTACCAAAAATTAACATGTCATCT
Source organism: Hamamelis virginiana (assembly GCA_017140935.1). NCBI lineage: Eukaryota > Viridiplantae > Streptophyta > Magnoliopsida > Saxifragales > Hamamelidaceae > Hamamelis > Hamamelis virginiana. The sequence goes on from JAESVK010041739.1 coordinate 10,595, forward strand.
ACATATAAGCATATACCTACACCTCGTTTACCAGAAAACTTGCTATAAACACATTTATCTGATTCATGTATCCTATAACCATTTGATATTACAATCTTATCAAAATTTTCATGCCACTGTTTAGGTGCTTGTTTAAGTCCATGGAGTGATTTAATAAGGTTACAAACTTTCTGCTCTTGACCTTGTACAACAAAACCTTCTAGTTGCTTCATATATATTTCTTTTTCTAACTCTCCATTTAGAAAAGCCGTTTTGACATCCATTTGATGGATTTAAAGTTTATATATAGAAGCTAGGGCAATCAATACTCTAATGGTAGAGATTCTTGCTACAGGAGCATAAGTATCAAAATAATCAATCCCTTCCTTTTGAGTAAAGCCCTTGGCAACCAGTCTTGCTTTGAACTTATCAATAGTCTCATCAACCTTCATTTTCTTTTTGAAAATCCATTTACAACCAATTGGTTTAGATCCAGGAGGCAGGTCAACAAGCTTCCATGTTTTGTTGCCCATAATAGAATCTATCTTATCATTGACAGCTTCTTTCCAGAAAGCAGAATCTTTAGATTTCATAGCCTCTTCAAAGGTTAATGGATCTGGTTCTATGACAGGTGAAATCATTGTCTGCCTATTATGAGAATTCCTAGTTCCTTCTACAAGATAAACAACAAAATCAGGACCAAAAGACTTTGCAATCCTTGCCCTTTTACTCCTTCTAGGTTCAATAGATTCACTAGGTTCACTACTTTCCTCAGAAGGTAAAGGAATTAATTCCTTTTCTTAATTAGATTCTAATATTGGAATAGTAGTAAATCTATTTTTATAAAATACTACATCACGTGATTCTATGATTGTATTTATTTCTATTGAACTATTGGGCTCAATTACCAAAAACCTATATGCTTTACTATGTAGAGCATAACCAAGGAATATGCATTCAATCCCTTTTTCTCCTAACTTTTTCCTTTTAGAATCAGGCAATCTTACAATTGCCCACATCCCCAAGTTCTAAAATAATTTAAGTTAGGTTTCTTGTTTTTCCAGAGCTCATAAGGAGTCATGTTTTTATTTTTAAAAGGAATTCTATTAAGTATATAACATGCAGTAAGCAATGCTTCACCCCAAAAACCAGTGGTTAAGCTTGAATTAGAGAGCATAGCATTTACTATTTCAGTTAAGGTCCTATTCTTTATTTCAGCAACACCATTTGGTTGAGGTGTATAAGGTGCAGAAGTTTAATGTATAATGCCCACATTTTCACAATATTCAGAAAAATGATATTCTCCACCTCTATAGACCTTAGCCGTTTTATTTTGACATTACATTGATTTTCAACTTCTGTTTTATAAGTAATAAATTTACTAAGTACCTCATCTTTTGAATGCAAAAGATAAATATAACAAAATTTAGAAAAATCATCTATAAATGTCATAAAATACTTTTTGCCTCCTCTAGTGGGGGTGCTATGCATGTCACATACATCACTATGAACAAGTTCTAGCAAAGACGTGGTCCTTTCCACTTTAGGAAATGTCATTCTAGTTATTTTAGTTTGCATGCATACTTTACATTTATCTCCTATATTATTATCATACTTAAGAATTAAATCTAATTTAACCATATCATCCATTTTCCTAATATTAACATGTCCTAATCTAGCATGCCATAAATAAAAAGAATCAAACATATAAATAGAATTATTTATTTTATTAATATTAAGCTTAAACAGTCCTTGATACAAATATTCTTTCCCAACAAAAATTCCAACCTTAGACAGCATAAACTTATCTGACTCAAAAACTAACTTGAAGCCATGCTTATTAAGCAAGCTTCCAGATACAAGGTTTTTCCTAACTTCAGGTACATGACATACATTAGTTAAAGACACAATTTTCCCAGAAGTGAATTCTATCCACTGTTCTTTTGCCTTTAATAGCAGCTGTTGAAGAGTTGCCCATGTAGAGAATTGTTCCATCATCCACCGGTTCATAGGTGTTAAAAAAGCTCCTATCATTACACACATGTCTTGTAGCTCCAGAATCAATCCATCAATCACCAACATCCTCGAGTATATTAACCTCGAAAATAACAGCCAGCATTTTATTCTTGGACTCTGATTCTCCGATTTTCTTTTTGAATAATCGACACTCACTTTTGAAATGTCCTTGCTTGCCGCAGGACCAACATGTACCTTTCTTTTTCTTTGAGTCTGAGTTGGGTTGACTTTTGTTCTTGCCCTTCCTATTATTAGAATTCTTCCCTTTGCCATCTCCTTTGTCCTCCATCACATGGACTTTGGACACATGATCTCCAATTTCATCCTTACTTTCTTGGCGCCTAGTTTCTTCCTCCAATCGAAGGTGTTTTGCTAGTTCCTCGAGAGTAAGATATTCCTTTTTGTGTTTAAGACATTTCTTAAACTCTTTCCAGGAATGTGACAATTTTTCAATAATAGAAGACACAACTATGGAATCATCCATATTCATCTTTTGTTGCTTAAATTGGCTAAGAATATGTTGTATCTCATGAAATTGATCCATAACAGGTTTATTATCTACCATACTAAATTTCATAAAATGACTAACCAGAAATTTCTTGCTTGTTGCATCATCTGCTAAATACTTAGCTTCCTAAGTGTTCCACAGATCTTTTGCATTCTCCACGTGCTGGTAGATGTCAAACAGAGATTCTGCTAATGCATTCAGAATGTGTCCCCTGCAAATGTAGTCATCATTCTCCCACTTGGTTCTTTCCCAAGTCTGTGCTAAAGTTTCATTTTCTTGCTCCTCTGGATATGGCATTTTCAAAACATAGACCACATTCAATGTGGTGAGTAGGAAATGCATCTTCTTCTGCCAACGCCTGAAATTTTCTCCATCGAACTGTTCCAATTTCATAAAATTCTGAGTCATTTGTCGGAGTGACTGAGCCATTTTATTTATTATTAAATATTATTGAAAATTTAATCATCAAATCAGAAAGTTAAAATTCAATAATATTCAACTCTCAAATCTAGAAACTCAATTAACAAATCAGAAAATTAAAATACATTAATATTCAACTTAATTAACAAATTAGAAAATTAAAATTCAACTCTCAAATCTGGAAACTCAATTAACAAATCAGAAAATAAATGTTCTACTACTCGATTATATGTTTTCACAATCTGAAAAATAGTTTGAAGACTCATAAAAATTCTTCTTCGTCCGTCTCGATAAAATCTCCTTTGACGTGCCAAACAACGCCTTACGAAATACTGCCTTATTTCCTGCCTTCCTCTTCTAGTAAGTCTTCTTGCCCGACGTAATATTCTAGCAATTGGAGTTGTAACTCGACTGGTTGATCGCGGCATAGCTAATATTGTCTTTAGATTGTTGAAACTGGTGTAGCCTGTCAAACTCTAAATTAGAATATACGCCTCAAGTCACGTTACTATGTCACTTTCCTAAAGACAATTTTTGCCCCCACCAATTGTGTGCACCGGGTTAACAGCAAATTCGCATTAGGATAAAATGAGGTTGATCTATAGGACCTCTGTCAGCGCATGCACCAACGAAAATAGAGCAGAATACCCTTGTGATTTAATCCAAGTAAACCAAGACACTGCGTTTCAGTTCTGCAGTAATTGGAATGCAGAATGAAAGACAGAACCCAAAACTGGAAACAATATAGAGAGAGGGAGAGAGAATTCAGAAGAATGTCGATTCTGAATTGGGATGCCCTTTATGGTCTGGACGGACCCCTATTTATAGAGGGATCCGTGCCCTTTGGTTGCACCAGTTCGTACCCAAAAGGTACCTGTTGGTTGCACCAGTTCGGTTCGTGACTGTTGGGTCCGCGTGCGGGTCAGCTCCGCTCTAAACTCAAGCCTGCACGCAGGCCCATTTAGAAACCCAACCGCTTCAAACTCAAGGCCCATGTAGAAACCCAATTTGAGTTTACCCAAAAAGAATAAGGCCCAATTGGATTTAATGACCCAACTCAACCTGGACCGGGCGTGCGCATGTGGTTTTTGGGTCCAAACCCAATCTTGCTTAGGTCCTCCCTTCTCACAAAACTTGGGTGCCCCTTGGGGCCCAACCCATAAGTCCAAACTAAGAACTTATAAAGGCTTTAACCTCATACTGTTTTTCCGATGTGGGATAAGTGCAAAAATGCACTTTCAAGCTTTCTAAAAAACAAAGAAAATTTTCAAAAAAACCCAATATAAACTCATGCTAAAAACGCTTTATTTTGAAAATATTCAACAACCTCCAGCTTTGACACTAGTAGGTGAACAATACTATGCTAAAAAATTAGAAAAAATACAGATCTAAATTTGAAAAAATACAAATCCAACAAATAGCTGAAGCTGATTAGGAGACTACCACTTAAAAGTCTATGAAGATGATCCAACAAATAGTTGAAGCTGATTAGGAAACTACTACTTAAAAGTCTATAAATAAAGGCCCAAAGACCAACATAAAATCTTTCTCTCAACACACATAAACTCAACAAGAGAGCATCTATCTCTTTTATCCTAGCTTGGGGTATGGGGAATTTATTTTTAAATGTTTCTATTTACGCTAAAAATAGTCGGCCAATTACAATTGGACATGTGGCATTTAATTGGGATTTATCAAGATAACTCACAATAACAGATTTGGTTGGACAAGTGGCAAAATGCTAATAAGAGTCTAAGTTAATTAGAGACCAAGTCAAATTGGAGATAGAAGTCGGACACGTGGCAAGCTATTAGAGGGAATTAAATGAAAGTTGGTTACATTAGAGATAATGACTGAGAAATTTTAGCCACGATAAGAGACCACATTTGGGAGGAAAGCCTTAAAGCTACATTCTGCTCATCATGGAACAGCCACAATCAAAATAATGGATGAATAAAAGAGATTATGGGGAAGCCATGATCAGAGAATGGAACAGCACAAAACGGTTAGTGATCATGGAGGAGCAGTTTTTTAATTGTGAAGCTATATAATCAAGATGAAGTGCAACGTTCACGCCCCAACAACTTCAACAATCAAACTACAAGAATCAAATGCCTTACAATTTTCTTTCTTTCAGTCAATTTCGTTCAAGCTTTTAACTTTAAGTTCAGCATTGTATTTAATTCTGCATCCAGTACTATTTTCTTTCAAGCATCTATCATGACCTACATGGGATTGGTAAGCTCATCATTTGTAATTAAGTATTTTAATTTCATCAATAAAGTTCAAGTTCAATTCAGTCTAATTTCATTCTCATGTCTTTACTTTTATTTATTGTTAGTGATTTCTTGTATTAATCATTCACTTTAAAGACTCATAAGAAGTAGAACTCCTGACTTCCATCCAATCGCCTAATCACATAAACAGTGACCTTCTAGGCCTTAAGATTCTCGATCTTAGTATATTTGTTATTCTTTGTTTTATTCTGTTGATAAATTGCCTTATTATTTTATGAACAATGTTGCGAATGATATTTCTAGGTCTGATATTGTAAAGTATATGCATTCCCAACCCATATCGTGAAGTAGAGTTGGTAGATGGGCATTAGCCATGTCGGGCTATGCCATCCGTTATGTACCACAGAAGACAGTAAAATGCCAGGTCTTAGCAGATCTCTGTTAGAGGTATGCCCTAAAACCAATCCTAAAGGGCATATCAATTTCATATTATATGTATTTGAAGGTACAACTTATCGTATGTATTTATATATATATGATAAGGTCCATGAATAAATGATAGAAGAAATATGTATCTCAAAGTTGTTGAGATATGGAGACTCATATTTCTAGTACACATTTATTCTAAACAAGTTCCTACTCATAGGTTTATTAAAGTGGATATTTAATAAACCGTTAAGAGTAGCACAGATTTAAACTGGCTCCAATGGGAGGATAGGTAGTCTTTCCTATCGGTGTAGTGACACTATAGTTAATCTGTGGGTGCATATTAGAGAATATGTACATTGAACATGATCTGCTAGAATGTTCTTATGGAGATTAGTCAAAAGAATATTCTTTTGTTACGACCATTGATTTGGTAATCCTTAGACCTGAGGCACCATAGTTATCTTATGCATAGGTCACTTGAGTTTGATAGTATCTCGTACATCCTTAACCACAAGGGTGTAATCGGTACTCATTGGCTCTAGTAGGGTTATGTATGAAGGTAAATGAGTGCGCAAGAAGGAATCATCACTTTCATCTTTGATGAGAGAGAATGTCAAGGTTCGTTCACAAAGATAATTCTCAGTGTGAAATCCATGGCCATGGTGATAGGTAAACTGTGAAAAGTGTTTCATGAGTTTATCTTATTGAGAATTATATTTTGTGGAACATTTAACAAGTTGTTAAGATATGGTTTGACTTAATAACCATGCTTGAATATCTTAAACAGTGACATTAGGGGATGAAGGATTAAGTAACATGAAGGGTTCATATGGTTCCGCTATTCACCCACACCTAGGGTATGTCATGATATGTTGCTAGATGTCACTCATGACCAGTGTAGGCCTATTGGTAAAGTGTTATCAATGAGGGCATGATTGGAATTATTCCAATTGAACCTAAAAATAGAAACTTTCTATTTTAGGAGACATAGAGATGTCCCTGTCCACTGCTAGGTTGGGATGAACCCAAAGGGTCACACACATAAGGACACAAGTGAGTTCTTTAAGTTAGGAGAGGGGTTAGTTTCTAATTTTATGTAACTTACTTGGGCTCTTTAATTAAAGGTTAATTAAGGAGGACTAAGTTGCAAAATATTGGAAACCCTAGTATTTATCTATAAATACATAAGGTGAGGGTGCATGCTAGCACTAGAACATCCTAACCCTAAAAGGAAGAGTGGCTTTTCATTATTTCCTTGAGGAGGCCGGCCCTAGAGTGCCTTTTCTCCCATGGCCGAATTGCTCTCTCTCTCCCTCTCCATCTTGCTTTGATTCAAGAGTTGAACAAGTGCAAAGAGCTTATGGAATCTTGGGTTCATGTGGATACCTTGGAGGCTTCATACACTTTGAAGCTAGGATGCGATCGAGGTTTCATCAATGGCAAATCAAGTAAGTCAATGTTTTAAAGTTGTTTAATTCTTGTACTTGTATTATTCATGATCCTATGCTTGTTTCGATTTCCTGCTTGAATATGAATGGATGGATTCTTGTTTTTATAAAATTTTATAGTTTGTCTTCCGCTGCGAATCCTCCCTGCGCATATTTTTTCAATCTCTTGGCTGACCACCCAATGCCTATTGAAGCCGATGTGCAGGTAGACTTGGGAATGGTCTAGATGGTACCATGGCAACTCGAGTTTGATGGATCTCGAACAGATGAGAAGGCAGGGGCTGGTATCATGATTACTGCCCCTAATGGTGTTAAATGAGTTTGCCTTCTAATTAGATTTCAATTATAGTAATAATCAAGCAGAGTACGGGGCCTTGATCATTAGCCTTATTACCTTAATGGCACATATAAATGGGTGCTAAGTACGTGGATATTATGGGAGATTCACAATTGATGTTAAACCAAATTAATGGCACATATAAATGCCATAGTTGGGGCTTATTACCTTATCGTTTATTAGCTACCCAATTGTTGAGAAATTTTCAAGATGTCACCTTGACTCATAATCCAAGGTCTTTGAATAGAGAGGCAAATGATTTAGCTCAGCTTGCCTCAAGCCTTAAGATCGAAAAAGGAGATGCCTTTAAAACAATTTTGGTTGAGAAAATGGTCTTACCTTCAGTAAAAGCAAGAGGTACAGATATGGAAGTGTTCAATAATGATATAATTCAGTCTGATTGGAGATTTCCAATTTTCAAACGATTAATAACTCCTAGTAGGCCATGTGATAGGAAAACTAGGTTCATGGCCAATCAATTTGTTATGTATTATGGGAAGTTGTTTAAAAAGGCCGATGATGGTTTATTATTGCAATGTATTAGCCAACAAAAATCTATGCTAGTAATGGCCGAGGTGCACGAAGGAATTTGTGGTGCACGAAGGAATTTGTGGTGCACATCAGGCCGGGGTAAAGATGCGTTGATTATTATGGAGACATGGTTATTATTGGCCCACGGTCTTGAAAGACTGTATTAATTTTGCTAAAGGCTGTAAAGCATGTCAAAAGCATGGCCAAATTCAACATATACTTGCTACTGATTTAAATTATATCATAAAGCCATAGCCTTTAAGAGGTTGGGCTATTGATGTAATTGGGAAGGTTTATCCACCATTTTCAGGTCTTCATGGATTCATTATAGTGGCAACCGACTATTTTACTAAATGGATAAACCTTTGATTTATGTATGTTTACAACTCTTCTTCAAGGCATTATTTAATTATTTATAGGGTGAAGGAAGGACCAAGCAACCCAATCGTTTTTGTGGGGTTGTTCTGAAATTCCGCCAAATTCTTCTGCATCTCTTCTAACGCCATAAATCTAACCCAAATTAAAATTTTCTGAACAAATTCATAATCAAACACAAACATATATATTTGAGAAATCGAACGTTGGATTACTGTGCTATTTGGAATGCGTGACATACATATGCATAATATCTAGTCTAATGTTCAGTTTTTCAAAATACTTATCGGCCTCATTCTAATTTTCACAAAAATGAGCATATGTTGATAGGACTCTCTCTCTCTCTCTCTCTCTCTCTCTCTCTCTCTCTCTCTCTCTCTCTCTCTCTCTCTCTCTCTCTCTCTCTCTGTGTGTGTGTGTAGACACACACACACTAACATTGCACCATGCGCCTTGCCAGTGATTTTTTGTGCATTTCCATATAAAAATAATTTGATGAGCTCAATATTTTTTAGAATTCATGTTACTATTCGTCTTTTAGCTCTATGCGGAATTTGTATTTTTTTTTTCCATAAGTTCCAAATCGAGATCAACTCATAATAAGTTTTATTATATATGAAAAAGAAATTAAATCTTTAGATTTCTTATTTTTGCTTTGCTTTGTTTTGGTTCTAGAAAATGAACTCATTAATTTATTTTTTATTTTTATTTTTTTACAAACCCATTAGTTTTTTCTTGAACCAATTTTTTTTTATCCGATTAGATGTTAAAAAAAATAAACTCATCAATTTTTTTTTT
>JAESVK010041758.1:0-14106 GCA_017140935.1 Hamamelis virginiana
ACATTCTTCCTCTTTCCAACCATTTCCATCAACAACATACCAAAACTATAAACATCAGCTTTGTAAGAGATTCCTCCAATGTTTTTGTAGAGTAATTCTGGAGCAATATAACCTAGGCGTTCCCCTAGCGGCAGTGAGAGAAACAATACTATCATCTAATGGATATAATTTTGCAAGGCCAAAATCCGAAATCTTTGGGATAAAGTTTTCATCGAGAAGAATGTTGTGTGGCTTGATGTCAAAATGTAGAATTTGCATATCACAGCCTCGATGCAGGTATTCAATTTCATGAGCTACTCTGAGCCCAATCTTGTACATCCTCTTCCAACTCAATGGGTCGATCTTTTCTCCATGAAAAATCACTACTACAAAAACTGTCAAAGGGGACACTTAAAAAGTGTCCCCATAGGTATTTGGCGACACTTTGGGAAGTGTCACTGGGGGCTGTGTTTTTAAAGGTGACCGCCTCAAAGGGGACACTTCTCAAGTGTCCCTAATGTGTCCCCAATAGGGACACTTTTAAAAGTGTCCCCTTTGAGGCGGTGAATGGCAACACTTTAAAAGTGTCCCCTTTGAGGCGGTGAATCGCGACACTTTAAAAGTGTCCCCTTTGAGGCGGTGAATTGCGACACTTTAAAAGTGTCCTTGATATGTTAACAATAGGGACACTTAAAAAGTGTCCTCATTTACTCTTTTTTTTTTTGGGTAGCAAATGCTTCACAATTTTAATATGACATTAACATTTTAAAGAACAAAAAGTCATAGTTTTTTAACAGTCAGTTTTCTCATAAACCAGCCGTTGGATCACTATGATTTTTGGCAGGCATAACATACATTATAGGAGTATCTAATCCAATGGCCAGTTTTCCAAAATTTACAGTGCAAGTGGCTATACAAGAGGGCACCTGATGCAAGATGCATCAGGTGCACCTTATATTAGCACCTATATATATATATATATATATATATATATATAGATGCAGGTATTGGAGCATTTTCAATAGTGTATCTATTTTTCGATTGCTCAAGCAGTAGCCCAAGTAGTCCCTGAGATAAGCCATCAACCCGGACATCTTGGAATCGAAACTTGGTAACCCTTTAATTGGGGCCAGGTTGCAATGATAATTTCTCGTGAATCTCTTAGTCCTGGCATGGATCACTTGATTAATTATGATAGGACCCCCGCTCAAGCTGGTCCAAGATATCCCTTACTGCTATATACAAAAAATAAAAAATAAACAACAAAAAAAATACCCTATTTAACTTCGTGAAAATTTTTACAATTTTTATTTTCCGTGAAAATTTTTTAAAAACAGCTTTCATTTTCAATTTTCAAAATTTAGAAAATGTGTTTACTTTGCAAATATTAAAATTGTTTTCAAAATCTAAGAAATAGTGTGAATGCATTTAGTAAAACTATATATTATCTTTATATGTTTTACTATTTTTATTTTTTGGTTTTACAGTTGGTCTACATATTTTTTTTTCTATGTTTATAAGCATTGCCACGATAAAATCCATATTTTCAATTTTCGTGAAAATACAAAAAACGTTTTTATGATGTTTTCACATTTTCTTAAAAAATGAAATCATTTTCTTGAAAATAGTTTTCATTTTTTTACAAACAGTTTTCATTTTCAATTTTCAAAATTTAGAAAATGTGTTTACTTTGCAAAAATTAAAATTGTTTTCAAAATCAAAAAATAGTGTGAATGCATTTACTAAAACTATATATTATCTCTATATGTTTTATTATTTTTATTTTTTGGTTGTACAGTTGGTCTACATATTTTTTTTTATGTTTATAAGCATTGTCACGATATAATCCTTATTTTAAGTTTTAGTGAAAATTATTTTCTTGAAAATAATTTTCATTTTTTTACAAGTAAACTTGTTTTTTAGACCGTTTTCTGTTTTTATTGAAAATGAAAAAGAAAATTGCAAAAATTTTAACGAAGTAAATAGGCCCCTATTTTTCCATTCATATCCATTTTATATTTTTTTTTTGGATGAATATGCCATGTCACAAATAAAAAAATGGAATGAAGAAAAATGTGATTGAATCAAAATTTTGATATTACGATATTGACCGATAAGGGGAAAAGCACAACCACGCGTAATAACCGTCAACTTGTCACTTTTTTTTTTTCTTAATTCGGTAGAGTCACAATTCACATCTCTCTTCATGATGCATTGCTACTTGTTAGAAAGATTCTACAATCTGATTTGCAGACTTGACATGACGTGCCTTTTAGAAGCTAAAGTATAAGTATGTGAAAAGTGCTTTTAAAAACTATTATATTATGGATCAAATTCCGGTGATACATAGTTATTACATATGGTTTGACACAAATCATATTGGCAACTCATATTGTTTGCAAAACCATATATAAAATAGGTATTTTGAGAAATTGATTGTTGGATTAAATTATCTGTTTATATGCATTATGTTTGCCAAAAATCACATTGGTGCAACGGTTGATATTCTGAAAAATCAATATTGGATCAATGTGATTTTTGGTAAACATAATGTATATAAGCGTCCAACTGTGATATTCTGAAAAATCATATATGGGACATATATTTTAAGAAACCGACCGTTCGATTAAATATTCTACTTATATATATTATATATGCCAAAAATCACATATATCGATCCAACAGATGATCTTTTAGAATACCAACTATTATAGTTTTCCATAATTTTTTACAGTTTACTTCAAAAACTATGATATTTTTGAAAAAGTAGGTGTTGGATCGTGTAACTTTTGGCAGACGTGATGCGTATATACATATAATCACATCTAACGGTCAGATTCTCAAAATACTTATTCCATATATGATTTTGCAGACCATATATAAAATCATGGGTAAAAAATATGTATCACCGAAACTTGACCCATAATAATAATAATAGATACTTTTATGAGAAATTGAGAAGCAAGTAAGTCTATACTTTTATCCATCAGTTCCGAAACTTTGTTCAAGTTCCACATTAACCCATTCATCTTGTTTTACGTGTGTCCCTAAGCCACTGTATAATGAGCCAACTGGTCAATGGCAGTGATCTCGCGTCCCTTGGAATTTTTTTTTATCAAGTCACAGTCAATAATGAATTATGAGGATGCTTTTATGGCTATATATGCTCCACCTGCCTGCACAAAGACTTGAATCTATATCGATGATTGGGACTACATGTCTTCTTTCAAGTCACCCAACCAAAACAAACGAAGGAAATTAGATTGAGAAAAATAGAAAAAATTGAAATCAAACAATGAGAATAATAAGTGGTCGGGGACCGTCTTTAATTTGATAGTTGCAAGTTGCACATTGTTTTATCCATCAGTTCCCAAACTTTTACCCATTCATCTTGTTCTACGTGTATCCCTAAGCCACGGTATAATAAGCCAACTAGTCAATGGCAGTGATCTCGCATCCCTTGGAATTTTTTTTATCAAGTCACAGTCAATAATGAATTATGAGAATGCTTTTATGGCTATTTATGCTCCACCTGCCTGCACAAAGACTTGAATTTCCATATGGATGATTGGGACGTTCTGTCTTCTTTCAAGTCACCCAACCAAAACAAACGAAGGAAATTGGATTCAGAAAAAAAAAAAAAAAAAAAACCTAATCTTCCTATTTAAATTAGAACTTGCCAAGAAAGATGTGATTTTGACTCTTGAATGTAGGAAAGTTAGATTTCTTTGTGTAGGCATTACGGCCGGCGTGCTACATTGGTCAAGCTTTAGATAGAAATTTATTTCTTGGTATAATAGAATGGTTAATTGTCCTGGTGGAACCAAACATATCTCTATCAATACTGAAATTTGATTATGGAGAAATTTCACAAATATTCTCATCTCTCTTAATGGTTGGAAAGATTTTCATTACAGAGAAATTTCACAATCCAACTTTAACACGGAAAATGATTGAAAAATCAATACATGACAACTAGGAGTGGGGACATCCTTTAAATTGAAAGAGGAAAGCAAAACTTCGTACAAATTTCCTGGTATAAGCCATGGTTGTAAATTAGTTTACTAGTCAAATTGTAATGAATGAATTATGACTTATGAGGATGCATTTATGCTCCACTTGCCAGCACAAAGCTTGATATTTTCATTCTGATGATTCTGATTTGCAACTGTCATTTCTCTTTATGTGGAATGTTCGCCACCTGTGTGCCAATGACTTAAAGTCACCTAATCAAAACAAATGAAAAAAAAAATCGATTGGAAAGAAAGAAAGAGCTTTAGACTGAAATTTATTCCTTGTCATTAAAGAGTGTGGGAAAAATTAATACTACAATTCAATTTAACTGATTGATTAATCCACATTGGAAAGAAAATAGAAATAGATGGAGTATCAATAAACCCTCATCTTACACATGTTACTACTTTAAGCTCCCACTAAATGGGCTAGCTCCAATTGTCAGTTGGTTGATGTACTTGTTAATTCAAAGGAAATTGGGTTTATCTTCATGGGACAATAGTGCAGAACTGAACTTTATTTTATCATGAAAGTAAACTTGTTATAACTCGACGCAGAACAACTGACAGTATCAGGAGGGAACAAATATTGTCCTAAGAGTGATCTTCATTGCAAAATTTAAACGATACATATGAACATTTGGGTATGCACGCTCTTGAGGAGTCCCGATCTAGTAAGCATATGTTGATTTTTGCGAAAGTTAGCATGAAGTTCATAGGAAATTGTGGGATGCATATTTTGAAAAACCGACCGTTAGATTAGATACTATTGTTATGGATGTCATGTTTGCAAAAAATCACAGTGATCCAATATAGGCATCTCAAAATACAGACTGTGAAAAATTCTGACTGCTAAAAACTTTCACAGTTTTTCTCAATGACATAGTTGAGAAACCGACTATTGGATCACTGTGATTTTTGGCATGTCTAACATACATATGCATAGAATCTAATCCAACGTCAGTTTGTGAAAGTATGCATCCCACAATCACCTATGAGCTTCATTCTGACTTTCGCATGTGCTGATAGGATCATTTCTGTGCTATTGAGAGTCTCCTTGGGTCAGTACTTGAACTGGTGTATTGGACAAATGTTATCATTGGGCTTCGGCAGGCGCTGATTCTCACCAACGAGTATTTTTGGGTCGAACTCTATAACTAGCCCAAATTTGCCTACAATTGATTGTGGGTTGAGCCCTTCTAAATGAAAGATAGAGAGAACAATTTTACTTGGCAATTGGATATCAATTGTAGAATATGAATTTTGGCCCAGTGGTGCATGTCTCTCTTTATGTGATGAAGTTTTGAGTTCTATTCCTCATGAATTAGAATTAACCCATTTGTTATTCCCTTTTCTGTTGAATATTTCCAAAATAAAGTATTTTATAATGGGTTATTATATTGGGTTTTTGAAAATTTCCTATGTTCTTTAGAAAAGCTTGAAAGTGCATTTTTGCACTTGTCCCACATTGGAAACACAAAAGAAGGATAAAGGATTTATAAGTCCTTAGTTTGGACTTATGGGTTGGGCCCCAAGGGGTACCCATGTCTTGTGAGGAGGGAGGACCTAAGCAAGAATGGGCTTGGACCCATAAACCGCGCCCACCCGGAATGGGCTGGGCTGGGTTGGGTCATTAGATCCAATGGGCTCTATTCTTTTTGGACAAAATCATATTGGGCCTTGGTCTTGGATCTGGATCTGGAGCGGGTGTGCAGACTTGGGTCTGGAGCGGATCTGGATCTGCTGCCGACCCGAGCGCGCGGATCCAAACGGTTGCAACCATTGGGCAACCAAAGGTCACAACCTTTGGTGCGAAATGGTACAACCAAAAGGTGCGAACCCCTCTATAAATAGAGGGTTCGGCCAGACCAGTGAATACATTCAGATTACAGATTACAGAATACAGAAATTCTCTCCTTCTCGTTCTCCTCTCGTGTGGGTTTTCAAGCTTTCATAACTGCGTTCTGATTGCTGCAGAAATTGAAGCGTAGTGTCTTGGTTCGTTTGGATTACATCAACGGTATTCTGCTCTTATTTTCATCGTGCATACGCAGATAGAGGATCAACATGTCAACCTCATTTTATCCTAAGGCGAATTTGCTGTCAACCCGATGCACACATTTGATGGGGGCAAATATTGTCTTTAGGAAAGCGACACAGTAACGTGACTTGAGGCGTTTTTATTCTACTTTGGAAATTCGTCAGACTACACCAGGTATTTATTTTCCAACAATCTAAAGACAATATTCGTTATGCCGCGACCAGTCAGACGAATTCAACCTCCAATTGTTAGAATTTTACGTCGGGCAAGAAGACATACTGCAAGAAATAGGCGGGAAATAAGGCAGGTTTTTATAAGGCGTCGTTTGGCTCGTCAGAGGAGATTTTTTCGAGATGGACGAAGAAGAATATATCAGAGTCTTCATACTATTTTTCAAATTGTGGAAACTTATAATCAGGCAGTAGAGCATTTATTTCCCGAATTATTAATTGAGTTTCCAGATTTGAGAATTCAATTTTAGTGTACTGATTCAATTATTGTATTTTCAATAATATTTAATAATAATAATAAAGTTTATTATTGAAAATATGATGGCTCAGTCACTTCAACAAATGACTCGGAATTTTATGAAGTTAGAACAGTTTGATGGGGGAAATTTCAGGCATTGGCAGAAGAAGATGCATTTTCTACTCACCACACTAAATGTGGTCTATGTTTTAAAAACACCATATCCAGAGGAGCAAGAAAATGAGACATTAGCACAGACTCGGGAAAGAACCAAGTGGGAGAATGATGACTACATATGCAGGGGACACATTCTGAATGCTTTAGCAGACTCTCTGTTTGATATCTACCAGCACGTGGAGAATGCAAAGGAATTGTGGAACACTTTGGAAGCAAAATACTTAGCAGAGGATGCAACAAGCAAGAAATTTCTGGTTAGTCATTTTATGAAATTTAGTATGGTAGATAATAAACATGTTATGGATCAATTTCATGAGATACAACATATTCTTAGCCAATTTAAGCAACAAAAGATGAATATGGATGATTCCATAGTTGTGTCTTCTATTATTGAAAAATTGCCACCTTCCTGGAAAGAGTTTAAGAAAAGTCTTAAACACAAAAAGGAAGATCTTACTCTCGAGGAACTAGCAAAACACCTTCGTTTGGAGGAAGAAACTAGGCACTAAGAAAGTAAGGATGAGATTGGAGATCATGTGTCCAAAGTCCATGTGATGGAGGACAAAGGAGATGGCAAAGGGAAGAACTCTAATAATAGGAAGCGCAAGAATAAAAGTCAACCCAACTCAGATTCTAAGAAAAAGAAAGGTACATGTTGGTTCTGTGGCAAGCAAGGACATTTCAAAAGTGAGTGTAGATCATTCAAAAAGAAATCTGGAGAATCAGAGTCCAAAAATAAAATGCTGGCTGTTATTTCTGAGATTAATGTACTCGAGGATGCTGGTGATTGGTGGATCGATTCTGGAGCTACAAGACATGTGTGTAATGATAAGAGCTTTTTCAACACCTATGAACCGGTGGATGATGGAACAGTTCTCTACATGGGCAACTCTTCAATAGCTGCTATTAAAGGCAAAGGAACAGTGGATTTAGAATTTACTTCTGGCAAAATTTTGTCTTTAACTAATGTATATCATGTACCTGAAGTTAGGAAAAACCTTGTATCTGGAAGCATGCTTAATAAGTATGGCTTCAAGTTAGTTTTTGAGTTAGATAAGTTTATACTGTCTAAGGTTGGAGTTTTTGTTGGGAAAGGATATTTGTATCAAGGAATGTTTAAGCTTAATATTAATAAAATAAATAATTCTATTTATATGCTTGATTCTTTTTATTTATGGCATGCTAGGTTAGGACATGTTAATACTAGGAAAATGGATGATATGATTAAATTAGATTTAATTCCTAAGTATGATAATAACATAGGAGATAAATGTAAAGTATGCATGCAAACTAAAATAACTAGAATGACATTTCCTAAAGTAGAAAGAACCACGTCTTTGCTAGAACTTGTTCACAGTAATGTATGTGACATGCATAGCAATCCCACAAGAGGAGGCAAAAAGTATTTTGTGACATTTATAGATGATTTTTCTAAATTCTGTTATATTTATCTTTTGCATTCAAAAGATGAGGTACTTAGTAAATTTGTAGCTTATAAAACAGAAGTTGAAAATCAATGTAATGTCAAAATAAAAAGGCTAAGGTCTGATAGAGGTGGAGAATATCATTTTCCTGAATATTGTAAAAATGTGGGTATTATACATGAAACTTCTGCACCTTATACACCTCAACAAAATGGTGTTGCTGAAAGAAAGAATAGGACCTTAATTGAAATGGTAAATGCTATGCTCTCTAATTCAAGCTTAACCACTGGTTTTTGGGGTGAAGCATTGCTAACTGCAAGTTATATACTTAATAGAATTCATTTCAAAAAGAAAAACATGACTCCTTATGAGCTTTGGAAAAACAAGAAACCTAACTTAAATTATTTTAGCTTGGGGTTGTAGGGCAATTGTAAGACTGCCTGATCCTAAAAGGAAAAAGTTAGGAGAAAAAGGGATTGAATGCATATTTTTTGGTTATGCTCTACATAGTAAAGCATATAGGTTTTTGGTAATTGAGCCCAATAATTCAATAGAAATAAATACAATCATAGAATCACGTGATGCAGTATTTTATGAAAATAGATTTACTACTATTCCAAAATTAGAATCTAATCAAGAAAAGGAATTAATTCCTTTATCTTCTGAAGAAAATATTGAACCTAGTGAATCTATTGAACCTAGAAGGAGTAAAAGGGCAAGGACTGCAAAGTCTTTTGGTCCTGATTTTGTTGTTTATCTTGTAGAAGGAACTAGGAATTCACATAATAGACAGACAATGGTTTCACATGTTATGGAACCAGATCCATTAACCTTTGAAGAGGGTATGAAATCTAAAGATTCTACTTTCTGGAAAGAAGCTGTCAATGATGAGATAGATTCTATTATGGGCAACAAAACATGAAAGCTTGTTGACATGCCTCCTGGATTTAAACCAATTGGTTGTAAATGGATTTTCAAAAAGAAAATAAAGGTTGATGGAACTATTGAAAAGTTCAAAGCAAGACTGGTTGCTAAGGGTTTTACTCAAAAGGAATGGATTGATTATTTTGATACATATGCTCCTGTAGCAAGAATCTCTACCATTAGAGTATTGATTGCCCTAACTTCTATATATAAACTTCAAATCCATCAAATGGATGTCAAAACGGCTTTTCTAAATGAAGAGTTAGAAGAAGAAATATATATGGAGCAACCAGAAGGTTTTGTAGTACAAGGTCAAAAGCAGAAAGTTTGTAAGCTTATTAAATCACTCTATGGACTTAAACAAGCACCTAAACAGTGGCATGAAAAATTTGATAAGATTATAATATCAAATGGTTATAGGATACATGAATAAGATAAATGTGTTTATAGCAAGTTTTCTGATAAACGAGGTGTAGTTATATGTTTATATGTAGATGACATGTTAATTTTTGGTACTGATCTTGAAGTCATAGAAAGTACAAAACAATTTTTATCATCAAACTTCCAGATGAAAGATATGGGCATTGCAGATGTTATTTTGGGAATAAGAATTAAGAGGGAAAAAGATAAATTAATTCTTACTCAGTCACATTATATTGAGAAAATTCTTAAGAAATTTAATCAGTATGATAATACAACCATGTCTACACCTTATGATCCACATTTAAAATTGCATCCTAATACTGGTAGGGCTGTTGATCAATTATTATATTCTAGGGTGATTGGTAGCTTGATGTATGCAATGACCTGCACTAGACCTGATATTGCCTTTGCAGTTGGGAAACTTAGTCGATACACTAGTAACCCAAGCTCTGTGCATTGGCATGCAGTTTATCGAGTATTGAAATACTTGAGGAAAACTATAGATTATGGAATAGTTTATACTGGATATCCTTCGGTTCTAGAAGGATACACAGATGCCAGTTGGATAACTGACAGTGAGGATCATTCTTCTACAAGTGGTTAGATCTTTACACTTGGAGGTGGTTCAATCTCCTGGGGATTAAAGAAGCAGGCGTGCTTCTCAGATTCAACCATGGCTGCTGAATTTGTGGCATTGGCTTCAAGCAGCAAAGAGGCAGAGTGGCTAAGAAATTTGCTACTGGAAATACCTGTGTGGCCAAAACCAATGGCACCAGTATCTTTGCGGTGTGATAGTTAGGCAACTCTTTCACGAGCTTATAGCCAAATTTATAATGGTAAGTCCAGGCATATAGGACTTAGACATAGCTATGTGAGACAATTGATAACAGATGGTGTAATAACCATAAATTATGTAAAGTCAAGTGAAAATTTGGCTGATCCTTTAACAAAAGGACTTGCAAGGGATTTGGTGTGGAAAACATCAAAAGGGATGGGACTGAAGCCCACATAATTTATCACTCCTGATGGAAACTCGACTCAACACTTGAAACATCAAGTCCTTGAGTTCAATGAGCAAAGTACATCATATGTCGTGATAGCAAGCACTCAAGATTCTTAACATGCATTGAGAATCTTAAATTATATTCATCCCAAGGTTGAAGTGCTTGGTACTTGTAATGTGAAAAGAAGAAGGATGAGTTATTTAACTCTTAATAGACTTACAACGGTGCAGTTGGAGTACTGTAATTACAGGAGTACTTTATAAGTCTACCTATATGAGTGTGGAGGTGGTGCCGCTTCCTATGATGTCCAAGGGCTTTGACTCTAGAGCACTCATGAAATAGGATAAAGACCCAAGGCCAATCCACGGGTCGGGTTTTTGAATACTATTGTTACTTTGTCTTGTGTGTGAGACATGTCCGGTTAATCATATAAGATCGCTAGTTCAAAGATACGTCTACTATGCTATCTTGATTAACTTTGATGATTTTCACTACAGTAAAAGGTTCAAATCAATAAGATACCTTCGCTTATGCATAAAGCTGCCAAATGAACCAAGAATCATCATCTTGTATTTTGAAAATGGTGGGGGATTGTTGAATATTTCCAAAATAAAGTATTTTATAATGGGTTATTATATTGGGTTTTTGAAAATTTCCTATGTTTTTTAGAAAAGCTTGAAAGTGCATTTTTGCACTTGTCCCACATTGGAAACACAAAAGAAGGATAAAGGATTTATAAGTCCTTAGTTTGGACTTATGGGTTGGGCCCCAAGGGGTACCCATGTTTTGTGAGGAGGGAGGACCTAAGCAAGAATGGGCTTGGACCCATAAACCGCGCGCGCCCGCCCGGGCTGGGCTGGGTTGGGTCATTAGATCCAATGGGCTATATTCTTTTTGGACAAAATCATATTGGGCCTGGGTCGGGATCTGGAGCGGGTGTGCAGACTTGGGTCTGGAGCGGATCTGGATCTGCTGTCGACCCGAGCGCGCTGATCCAAACGGTTGCAACCATTGGGCAACCAAAGGTCACAACCTTTAGTGCGAAATGGTGCAACCAAAAGGTGCGAACCCCTCTATAAATAGAGGGTTCGGCCAGACCAGTGAATACATTCAGATTACAGATTACAGAATACAGAAATTCTCTCCTTCTCGTTCTCCTCTCGTGTGGGTTTTCAGGCTTTCATATCTGCGTTCTGATTGCTGCAGAAATTGAAGCGCAGTGTCTTGGTTCGTTTGGATTACATCAACGGTATTCTGCTCTTATTTTCGTCGTGCATACGCAGATAGAGGATCAACAGGTCAGCCTCATTTTATCCTAAGGCGAATTTGCTGTCAACCCGGTGCACACATTTGGTGGGGGCAAATATTGTCTTTAGAAAAGCAACACAGTAACGTGACTTGAGGCGTTTTTATTCTACTTTGGAGATTCGTCAGACTACACCAGGTATTTATTTTCCAACAATTTCCATTACCAACTAACCACTAATCTTATTGATGTATATCGCTTGGAAAAAAAAAATTGAAGATTGATTGTTGTGGGTATATACATACATCCAGCAGTGAATAATGTTCTTTACTTCTTAGGATCTGTACTGAGAGCAAATTTAGATCCATCCAACCATAGAAACAGCTTTTGAGGCGTCTTTAGAAGAAGCGAATAGAAGAATACTAATATCCCAAGATGCCTGGAAGAATAATGGTTCAGCCCCCATTTCAAGCTTTTAGCACAAATGGCGAAACAAACACATTTTACCTTAAATTGTAGAATAGAGGGGTATCATCATAGCCGGACTCATTATATGAAAAGCAGTGTTTACTCTTATTACTATTTTCAAATTTGCAATTTCAGTGTTCCCTTAAAAGTGAGAATTTTTTTAAGAAAAGCAATTCATGAAGAGAAGCATTCTCAGTTAAATAGTTAAATTAAATAATAAAATGCCCATTTGGGTAAAAAGCAAAAACAACAAATTATCTAAAACCAATCCATCCCAGGCCCAATCATGCTTGTTTAGGGGATGAATACAAAGATATATAAGGAGAACATGAAAACAATTTGGACTAATGTGCTTAATTTTTTCTACATGTGACTCTAAGTTATATATGACTAATGGTAATTTTTTGACATTTTAAGCCAATAAAATTTATATTATTATCAGACAGTCTATACAATTAATGAAAAGCTACCTTACATCTAATGTAATTGTGCCTATATCATTATAGGATAAAATTGGTGCCTCTCTTGGACTGTTGTTTTCATGATCCACAACTGATATTTATTGATAATATAGAAGAGGCTTCGGAGGCATTTGAAACACTTCAACCTCACCTTCAAGCATCTCAAGAGCTTTGCTCATTAAAGGACGGTCCACAGGTTTTATCTGTGTGCACCACAGTGCAACTATCATTATTTTCATTGCAATTTTCCTTTCATCTTCATCGACATCTCCCAACTCAATATCCTCACCTTGAGTTGGAAGAGGAGAGTGTAGTGAATCAAGGTGTGTATACGGTGAACCAGCCATCAGGTTCCCGTTCTACCTTAAAGACCGCCAGCCAGTCCACTGTGGCTATCCGGGATTCGATCTATATTGCAACCACTATAATCAGACCGTGCTCCAGCTGCCATCTCCAGGGAAGGCATTGGTCCGGAATATCGACTACAAATCTCAGGAAATTCAAGTCTCCGCCGTCTACGATGACGTCCACGACCATTGTCCCCCAAGACAGCTTCCATACTTAATTTATCTGCCTCTCCCTTTCAATTAAAACTAGATCACTCAATCAACTACACCTTCTTCAATTGTTCATCACTCTCAGTAACTCCCTATTGCTTGGATGATCTTGGTTATTATGTTAATGTTGTTCGTTCTGACTCTTTCGTCTTTGATAATGACTACCTATTTTCTTGCACCAAGATACCCAACTTTTCATCAATACCATTAGAACTTAATTTGGGAAGGAATTGGTCCAAACTAATATTATGTGGAAACTGAGAAGAGAGGGGCCAGAAATGTAGAATGAGAAAGAATAGTACTAACACGGAACCTGAATTTGAATGTTTTGACAAACCAGGTATTAATTTCATTGCACGTCCATCTTCTACACTAATCAAGCAATTCAAATTTGTATTGCATCTAAGTTAAAGGTCTTGCTTTTAAGATTTATATGTTCTTTGGGCTGCTGATTATTTAATTTCAAATCAAAGAAAAATAAAAACAACTAGCTAGCTATATATTGTATTTCGGAAATTAATGTGCAACGATAAGAAGCAGACTGTAGGACTGCATATTAGCAGAACACAGCTCGGCGACAGCAACTATTGTGTGAGTCAATGGAGTGATAAGGTGACCCAAGATTATCGGAGTGATAAGGCTGAATGCGCCCACAATGCTGCCAACAATACTACCTATATTAGTGGAGAGATGTTGGGGGATACAGGAGTTCCAACGGCAACAAATTCAAACCAAGATGGTAGTCCAACAGATGAGGAAACTCCAGCAATATGCAAACAGAAAATATTGGATCCTGATCAATCAAATCACCCTTGGTGAAATGCATAGAAGCGGATTCAAGTCTAGGTGATTTTGAAACCAGTCAATAAAAGATATGAAGAGATATATCTTCCTACAGTTTTTTAGGGAAATTAGTTGTTG
>JAESVK010041772.1:0-14180 GCA_017140935.1 Hamamelis virginiana
CAAGCTTACTTGGTTGAGATTTCTTCACCCATTTTCCATGCATGACCGAATCTGAATAGTGTGACTTCATATTTACATGCTTTCTCTCACTTTTCTTTCTTTCCATCTCAACATTTATCTAAATCATGAAGAAATTTGGGGAAAATTCTGGGTTTCAAAGCATACATGCATGTCCGATTCTCCTTTACTTTTACGGCATGTTCAGATTTGGGATAATCAAATGCTAGCCGTTGGATTTTCGAATATGGATTAGAGTTTGATAAAACTCATGGGTTTTAAAACGATTTCAAAAGCATACATGCACACAATTTCGGGTTCCTTGAGTTTTATTTGGGGATTTTGAAACATTTATGCATTATTATGGATTCGGGGTTGAGCAAGTCAGAAACCTTCCTATTTATACTTCATTTTGGAGTTTGGGAAATAGACCAAGAATGATTTATGTCTGCTTGAAGTGTCTCTGCTATTAGGATGGTTTAAAAGTTTGATTTTCAAGTGATTGAACTAAGGAGGCCGTGAGCAGCAGCCATGGCTGCTCAAGTTGAGCTCGGGTTTGGGATTTTGTAATTTATAAATTTTGAATATGTGAATTTCAAACTGATTTAAAGTTTTTAAATGATGGTTCGAAGTTAATCTAAGCTAACAGTGGCTAGAGTTGTGACTTTGAAGGATTTTAAACTCCTAAACTCTTTTCTTTGGGTTTTTAAAACTTTGATCTTCATTTTCATGGTAGATTTCATGAAAGTATGTATTTAAATGATAATTTCCATGCTTTTGAATCTGAGTTTACACTTGTGGAAGAGTTTGGTGAAACTTATGGGTTTTTAAAATGGCTTTTCAGTCATGTATACAAACAGTTTCGGGTCCCTTGGGTTTTGATTGTTAAAAATTCTGTTAAATCTTTGTTAAAGCTCCTCTCCTTTTAATTTTGATGGTTGCATTGTTGTGTAATCCCTGTTTAATTTAAGAGACTTGATAAATTAGTGAGGTTCAGCAGCTTGCTTATGGGTTATGTAAAAATACATGAGCTTTATTTTTGGGTTGAGCATGTCCTTGGTGGATTTGTACACAATGTGCCTTGATTTGAGTTTTGGTTGGTAATCTTGGGTGTTTTGAGAGTTTTCTGAGTTGTGTATGGTATTATGAAAAAGGGTTGATGAAGTTTTGAAGTATGCTTGTGGTTTTAAGAGGTGCTTGGGTTTGTTCTTTAGATTTCAAGCTTTGAACTTTGTTTTGGGTCTTTAAACGTTAAGTCTTTTGTTTCATGGTTATTTAAATTTAAAACATGGTTAATCTTTGCAAAAACCCATCCTTTTTATGTTTGGCTTGCTGCATGTAGTTGGAACTCATGCTTGTAATGGAAGCTTGGTAAATTAGTGATGTAGTAAGGCTTACTGTGGACTAAAAGTGTAAGTCAAGTGTTTTGAAAATGTTTTAAGTTGGATTTAGGTTCTAGTATAAGAAATTTAAGCTAGGTAGTGTTTTGATAAGGTTGGGTGAAGTTGGAAATCATGTTTCAGCCATATGTTTTACTGTAAAACAGGACATTACCGATAATGGCCTATGCCATTATCGGTAATGGAACCTAATGGTGTTTTTCTTCCTTGTTTTCCCTTAAATCTTCTTTTCATCATAACTTTATCATATGAACTTCGTTTTTGACGTACTTTATATGCACGAAAAGCTGTCGAGTTGCACTTTCTAAATTTTGAGGTTTTGAGGTCAAACTATTTTTTAGAAAGAGAATTATTCTGGAAATGCCAGATTTGCCCCTCGTGTGTGCACTTTGTCTTCTTTGGCCTATATCCTCAAATCCGCTTTTCTTTTGGCCATGGAATTCAATGTGTGGTAGCTTGACACACTTGGGAGCATGTCTTGGAAGTTTTGAGTCTTTTGTTGTGGCATTTTGGGGTTTTGACCCATAGGGTTGCGAGTGAGCAGTTTTGAGAGTCGTTTTGCTTTACTTTTGAACTGTGGGTATTTGTGCTTTCTTTTGATTCTTCTTGCTTGCATTGTTCTTTGTTTCTCAGCTGTGATTGGGTCCTTTGGGGGACCACTTGCATCGAGTGCATCAGGCATTGCATTAGGAGGCTCGTGGAGCCACAAGGGTTGGAAAAACACAACTGCATTGAGGTAGGGATAAGTAACCTCTTACTGTAATGATAATATGTCTGTTTTACAACTGTTTTTGAAAACTACATGAACACAGATGTTAAACACATTTGAGAATGGTATAACTTACAAATGTTTGAGAACCTTACTAATTATTAGCTTGTTAAATAGATACATGGAATATACTGGTTTAAAGACTATTGAATTGTGTGGCATGTTTATGAAATGAGAACTAAGGCACAGAAATGAAATGTTTTGAGAACTTGTCTATATTTCCTGGCAAACTACTTAGAACTGGGTATTATGTGTATGTGTATATAAAATTGGGGAACAGGCTTTCCAAATGCAGGTTTTATGGAAACACTTGATAAGGGCATATAGTGATAACTGTTTATGTATATACACAATATAAATACTTGGTCTAAAGCTCATATGCCTGATTTTCTAGATATATCTATATAAAAGAAAGATGTTAAGAGTTTCTTACAACTGTTCCCTTGACTTTTGGGTTTGGAGCGAATATTTTGAAATGGGAATCAGCCAGGGTACAAAAGTGAATATATATGTATATATATATATATATATATGTATTTGAATAATGACGTCTCTTGAGGCTTATTTTGTATATAAGATGATGGCATATGGTTTATCTATTTCACTCCTGTTTTTGGATCATGGTTATGATTGCTTTGAAATAACACTCGATACTTTAAATATATGCCACATATTATAACTTTACCTGCTGGCTTTGGAAATTGGTTTAAAAGTACATTCTTATTGCTTCTCTTGCCCATTTGAAAATGATTTATATTATCGTGCTGTTATGCATGGTTTAGGCTCGGTTGGTATACAGGGAGACTATTTAAGGGCCCATGGTCCTGGGTGGAGCCTTAGTGCGGACCCGAAGTATATAGCCCCGTAGTGGCTCGACAGTTGGCCATGTGTTTTAGGCAACTGGTCGGTTATCCTCGAGAGGTCAGACCCCGTAGTGGTCAGTTTCGGCTGTCGTTGTGCCGGAGGCTTGTTAGCCTAGAACAACGTCCTGATATACGTTCCGTGAGCCTGGTCTTCGAAATTGATGGGTATTATATTGCATTTATAACTGTTCAAAACCCACACCATTTTACGTTATTGAACTTTGTACTGAATATAGAACTACTTGACTTAAGCTTTTCACTGAAAGACCACACAAGTTTATAACTGCGTTATCTACGGTTTTATAAACGATATAGAAACTACGTTTATTTAAAATATTCCATGTATCACTGTATTATCGTTATTTGTAGAAGTTATCTTATTCCTACTGAGCAAGTGGAAGCTCACCCCTACTTTTATGCAGCAGATTACAGGTTGGCTCGGGGTTTGCATACATGATTTGAGACAAGCCTCTATTCGAGGATTATTAGATGGCTGCATGGTCGATTCTGCATTGGGCCTGCATGTTATTGAGCTGTGTAGTATTTATGTTTTATTGATTTTGGAATTTGCCATTGTTTGTGGCATAACCTACTTGCCAGGGATGTTGGCATTATTATTATTGTATAAGACGTTTGGGACATTTGTATGAGCATAACATTTCATATAGTTAATTATGCCTATATTTCTTATCTCTCATAAGGATATATGAATGAGCAGGTCAGGTTGTACCTCTATCTTGACACGTGTTGACCTATCCGGAAGGGTCAGTACGATTGTTAGGTTGGGGCGTTACACATCATTTGTCTGGACGACCGAACATCAGAAAGCCTTCGACAAGATCAAGAAGGCCCTGAGCTCGACCTCGACAATGATCTCACCGCGACCCGGGATCCCCCTTATCATGTACTTGACATCCACCGAAAGATCAATAGGTGCGCTCCTGGCCCAGGAGATAGAGGGGCAAGAGCGACCAGTTTACTATGTCAGTCGCATCCTAAGAGGGGCAGAGATGCGATACCCCAGGATCGAAAAACATTGCCTAGCCCTCGCGTTCGCATGCCAGAAGTTCAGGCATTATCTCCTGGCCCATCCGCTGCAGATCGTCACCAGATGCGACCCCATCAGGTTCCTCCTCACGCGACCCGCTCTGTCAGGAAGAATGGTGAGATGGCTCCTCATGATGAGCGAATTCGAAATCTCATGTGTATCTCCGAAGGCAATCAAGAGCCAAGCGTTGGCAGACCTTCTAGCTTACTTCCCGATCCACGACCACGAGCCCATTATGGACGAGATCCCAGGAAGCATGGAAGAGGTAAGATCGACCTCCGGACAGGAATGAAAGATGAGCTTCGACGATTCAGCAGGAAGAAATGAAGGAGGAGCCGGTATTGTGTTCACGACCCCTCAAGGCTCGACCCTCTCCTATTCCTACAAGCTCGCCTTTGGAGTGACCAACAATGAGGCCGAATATGAAGCCCTAATCCTAGGACTCTTACTTGCGCGTGAAATGGGAGTAACTCGACTTTGTATCCTAGGAGACTCCAGCCTGGTTGTGAAGCAAACATCTGGAGAATACGCTGTTAAGGAAATTTCGTTGGCGCCGTACAGAACCCTAGTTCAAAAACTTCTGGGAAAATTTGAGGAGGTGAGGGTCGAACATCATGCAAGGTCGAACAACAAACATGCCGACGCCCTCGCAACCTTGGCCTCGAAGGTCACTATGGGCGACAAGGAAGAACTAACCATCGAAATAAGGCAGCGCCCCCTCCCCTGCCCGATATTGAACCTCGTCCCGGAAGACGGTTTGGAAGAAGATGACTGGCGAAGACAAGTCTTGGAAGAGCTTGCCCAAGCAAAGCTTGACGTCACCGGATCGCAGGGTCTCGAAAAATACTACGACAGGGGCGGCGAGCTGTACTTCAGGGGACCCGATGGCGTCCTTTCAAGATGCATTGGGCAGACCGCAGCTAAGAAATTACTCGAAACCGCCCATGAACAGTATTGCGGTAAAAACGAAGTACCGTTGTTTAGAAGGATCCAAAGGCAAGGTTACTATTGGCCGACGATGGCAAAAGATGCGAGCAAAGTCCAAGGTCGTTGCCCAGAATGTCATGGTAATCCCGATCCCTTCGAGGGAGGGACGGTCGAGTTAATAGAGTGGCAACGACCCTACATCGACTTCTTGAAGGAGGGAACATTACCATCGGAAGCAAAAGATGCGATCTTGATCAAAAAGAAAGCCCCGAGGTACTTTCTAAAGGAAGGCGTGTTATATCGAAAGGGATGGCATGGCACGCCCCTGAGGTGCATATCAGAAGGCGAAATACCTCTAATCCTTAGAGAAGCCCACGAGGGCGACTGCGGCGAGCATCAAGGGGGCGCGAAATTGTTTCGGCACTTACTACACCTGGGATACTACTGGCCTACGATGGAGAGGGACGCCCAAGACTTTGCGAGAAAGTGCCGACCGTGCCAAACTCACGCTAATCGGATTAGAGCCCCTGCGGTCGACCTCCATAGCCTCAACACGCCTTGGCCCTTCCACACTTGGGCAATGGACCTTATTGGACCTATCTCGCCCTCAGGGCGTGGAAACATATGGATCCTAGCCGCGACCGAATGTTATACTAAGTGGGTCGAAGCTGTCCCACTTAGAAGAGCAACTGGGGGTGCAGTCGCAAACTTCATCAAGGAAAACATTATCTGCAGGTTTGGCATCCCCAAAAGGATCCTATCAGACAATGGTACTCCATTCGTGAACAAGCAAGTCCGAGAGATGCTCGCGAAATACAAGGTCGACCATGTTAAATCAACGGCCTACTATCCTAAAGGAAACGGCCAGGCCGAAGCCACCAATAAGACATTACTAAGAATCCTAAGTCGAATGGTGAATGAACTGCCGAGATCGTGGCACGACCAGTTGTCTTTGGCTCTTTGGGCGTACAGGACGTCGAAGAGAGGGGCAACTGGCGCGACCCCATTCTCCCTGGTATACGGGGCCGAAGCTGTGTTACCGGCCGAGATCGCGGTGCCCTCTGCAAGGCTTGCTCTTCGCAGCGAAGTCGACCCCGAGGACAGGTTGACCGACCTCGAGGGTCTCGAAGAGCGAAGGAGCGATGCAAATACTCGTCTTCAAGTTTACCAAAGAAGGATCGCGCGTGCCTATGACAAGCTTGTGCGGCCAAGGACATTCGTGATAGGGGATCTAGTTTTGAAATCGACGGATCATGTAAGGAGAGGATTACCCGCACCACATAAGTTCGCCCCCAAATGGGAGGGACCTTATGTGGTACGGGAAGCCAATGGAAGTGGCTACTATCGACTCTCCAAACCTGACTCTGACGACCTCTTGCCCCCGATCAATGTGGTTTGGATTAAGTCTTACTACGCTTAGGTCGCATTTAATCTATTATGGCTGGGTCGTGCTTGTTTTTGTAAAATACTTGTTCTGTTTACTTCTAAATTACGTTGAGATGTCGTTTTGTTGTGGCATCCATCGAGATTTGACAAGAATTCACATGCAAGAGACAAGGCGAGATATAAACAAAATTTTATTTCATTCATGTGTCATGTTTACATTTTGGGGCCCGTTACAAAATACATGTATGCTTATATTAGCCTAGGCCCTATGATGGCATCTACATCGATCTTCTGTTGCTTCGCCTTCTTGCCCCGCGCCTTTGCTACCACCTCTAGCTCGGAGATCTTCGCCTTGATCTGTGTCTCTTCCTCTGCGAGTTCCTTCAAGCGATCCTTATAGAGGATGATCTCGGCGCAAGCATGGGCGTACTCGATTACTGGGCGTACGCTGTCATAGCACGACCGCAGCCATTTGACGTCGTACCCAGCAAGCTCCAGATCGTCAAGGCCCGAGTTCAAGAATGACAGGTCGCGGTCAGTCAGGCTCGAAGGCGTGTTCGTTGTGAGCAAGCGGATGATGTTAACCAGCACTGATAAATATGTGCTTCGAAGGAGAGGGTTCGCGAGCTTGCAACCTTTTCTGAAATCCCCATGCCTGGCAATCGCCCGACGGAGGATCGAGGCTTCTCGGGGAGAGATACCATACTCATCATCGATCTCGACCTCGTTTGGAGCGAGAGCGAGGCGATCCTTCGGATCTGGGGTCAGCTGCAATGGGTCAATGTGGAAGGAGGGTCGATCCGAGCTCGGAGTTCGCACTACATGAGAGAAGGAAACAACATGAGGCGCCGTATCCCCACCCAATAAAGACACAAAATATCTAAACGCGGCAGTACCTGGGGAATCTTGAAGACGGAGGGGAGGGTCGCTCTTTGACTTCCTCGACGCACTCTTCGCACTCTGGATGCCCGCAGGGGGAGTGTCGTCGATCGAGATCAAGACCTTAGCAACGGGCGACGCCTTCTTCGGTTCGGTCGAACCAGCAGAGGCGGTTGTCTTAGCGGTCGCCACCCTCTCCACTAGATCTGCAAGGGCCGGGTCGCTTACATCCACAGGGGCATGTTCGACTGGGGTCTGTGAGGGAGGCAAGACCACATGTTCTTCGCCCTTCTCCTTCTTGCCCCCCTCGGAACTGGATCCTTCCGACCCCGATTCCGTCGATCCTTCTTCAGAGCTCCCCTCCGAGCTCGACCCCTCTGAGCTAGAGCTCGACCCTTCGATCGCCCTATGACCAGGGACCTCGACCTGACCGGTCTCTGTCGGGGGTTCAGGGGCGATAACCTTGCCCTTCCCTGCCCCAGGCTTGCGATGGGGAAGCGCGACCTCGGGCTCTCCTTCATCCTCCTCGTCTTCATCCCTCAGGATGAGCCGCCGTGCGACGCTGGTCAACGGTGCAGGCTCCGACCTCCCAGTCTGAGGCAGGTCCGTCGCTTGGACGACCCGGGGAGAAACCTGATCAATCACCAGAGGACTTATTCAAAACCAACTTACGCGGGATGAATGAAAAACAAGAAATAAACGACTTCTGGCTTACCTCCTTGCGGGCCTTCTTTGAACTGATGGGTTCGCCGTCGGTAGGAGGGGGTCGCTTTGAGGGAGGCAGAGGTTGAGCGGTGCTGTCCTCCCTTTCCTTCTGAGCTTTCGTCCTTGTCTTTCTGGGGGATGGAGGTCGCGGAGGCTCAGACTCGGCTGGTTGGGCCGCTGCCTTCGCCCTCACCTTTGGGACTAACCTAAGAGAGACGTCCCCTTTGGTCACGATCCTGACCGGAGGTATCGCTGGTGGGGATCGCACAAACTTCTTCAATTCTTGAATATTTCTGTTCCAAAACTTCACA
Organism: Hamamelis virginiana; assembly: GCA_017140935.1. Classification (NCBI taxonomy): domain Eukaryota; kingdom Viridiplantae; phylum Streptophyta; class Magnoliopsida; order Saxifragales; family Hamamelidaceae; genus Hamamelis; species Hamamelis virginiana. The sequence goes on from JAESVK010041772.1 coordinate 8,286, forward strand.
TGTTCCGGAGTGTATACGCCCTGGCGATCAGGGCCCGGAAAGATCACGACCGTGAGGTCCAAGAAATTGTTCGCACCCTCGGCCCGAGTAAACTTCGAGCACAACTCCTTGAAGCCCAGTGTGGTCACATGCGCGGGAGGAACGCACTGATCGAAGCCGAATTGTCGTGATACTCTATAAGGGCTATAGAGCACCACTTTCTTCTCCTCTTCTAGCATGGCGGGGAGGTGGGTGTAGCACGCGGCCATGAGGATGTTATAATAAAGCCCGTCGACCTCGCCGCCCAGATTGATGGTAACAGGCCCCTTGGCAGAAAAGGCCGATCCCCTATACCCCTTTAGCTCTGATACATAGGGGCGAGGTGTGAAACTAATCGCTGAGTCGATGAAGTCACGAATATGCCCTCGAGGGCTAGACTTCGACCACCTCAGCGCTCGACCGACCCCGTCCTTCTCCTTAAACTCTGAGTAGGACGATGCAGAGGACGGCCGAGGAGCATATCCAGGAAACCGTTCATACAGAAACATTTGAAGGAAGGACGCGCTAACGAAGGTACTGACAGCGTACCGACCCATCGATCGCTCCGTGTCTAGTGGAATGGAGTTGAGGCGGCAGTACAGGTTCCCAAGGAACAAGGGGGCAAGCGCGAACCTGCACCCTCTCGCGATCTTGATCGCCAGTGGAAAAACCCGGGCATTGAGCCCTCCATCAGGGGCGCCCTCCAACACATAGCGACCCAGCCACATGGCAATGAAGGCCTCGAAGTATAGATCACCCCCCTTCCTCGGCGAATCGGCCCAGGCCTCGAGATTCTTGGTATCATAATCCCGGAAGAAATACCGAGTCCAGGCCTGCCATGAGTTCTTGCGAGGGTCGGCCTTCCCGCCCTGGGAGAATGTCGATCTGAACTTGGAGGAGGCTGCCAACGCCTCAATCAACGCCCCCTCCATCTGTCGCTCCGAAGGAGTAAATTCGAGCTTCCCAACGTCCTCGCGCCCAAAGATGTCCAAGCACATCAGGACGTTAACATCTTCCAGGGTAGGAACGAACTCCCCCCACGCAGTAACGAAGGTGTGCGTCCCCGCGCACCACCTCGACATAAGGAGGCTGAGCCCGTTCTTGTCCCTGGGGATCGACAATACGGCGCTGAGCTTCACCGCGCCAAGGACCCCTGCCTTCTGGAGCATCTTCCTATGACCCTCCGTCGAAAGAATGTCCTTCACCCAGGCATCCCACCAGGTCGAGGGGAGGGAGAAGGATGCGAAGGCCATCGCAGATTCGGGGTAGTTCCCCCTCTCGATGCAGAAACGGGTAATGGCCGCCCCATTGGTAGGAACGCCCTCGTCAGCTGGGGACTCGGGGTAAGGATACATGGGGACATGAGCGAGAGATCCCCCTATGGCCTCGCCCTTGTCTGCGACCTTCCAGAAGCTGTCGGCGAGCAAGGAGGAGTCCTTCCATGTCTCGGTCGGTGGAACTTGGGGGATTGACTTGTCAATATACGCCAGTGGGGCGATGGTGATGGTCTGAGGAGGTGATTGATCGGCGGGAGCCATCGCAAGGTCGTTGGAAATTAGAAGAAGAAAGGAGAGAATGAGGAAGACTGGGAGCGAGGAAATTCGACCTTGCACTAAAAATCTTCTGAAAGCGTACAAATGAATGGAACTGAGGGGTATTTATACTCGAAGGGGTCATCATGGCGCATCTGATCGCGTGTCCGGCGCCGCCGAAGCGTCGTATCGCATTAAATGCACCATGACGTTTCACTGACTTACAAATGAGAGAGTGACACCTCTCTCGCCAACGCGCAGGCGGTCAGTCTGACAAGAAGATAAGGCGTCGCACCTTTGCGCCCCTGCCATCCGCACGCAAGGTCGCAATGGTGCGGGGGGCAAAATGTTTATAGTAGAAATTGAACATGCGATCCCGGTCAATTAGACCTAAACAAAGTGGGGAACATGTCCCTTCGATCTCGACCTTAACTCAGAAGGTCGCGGTTCTAGGACTTGTTCGTCAGAGACGGTCGCACTTGCTTCGCCCTTTCCTCCATATAGGGTTGGGCAAAAGTGGTGATCTACGTCGACCCCCCCCCTCTCTATGGTTAGGGCGTCGCAATGCTTGAGGCGTTCGTCCCCTGCTCTTTCCTGTGTAAAGGCCATGACCGGTCATCATCCAAGGTCGAATTATGGGGAATAGAACTGGTGGCAGGGACAGAAGAGCGTCAACGCGAAGGGACGCCCTCGCGAGGAGGCAGGGCCGCCCCTTTGTCTTGGCCAGGTCGATTTGGCAACTCTAGGAAATGACACGTGGGTAATGTAATACATTCTCTCTCTGCATTTATTGACTTCCCGCCTCGGGCAGTGTGCGGCCATACTGTGCAGGCTATGGCCGCCATTGCAGGGCCTAGGTCGAACGCTACTGTGCTGAGACCTAGGGCGGCGGTGTCAACTGTACAAAATCAGTCAAATCATCCGCCCATTCTCATGATTGGAAATGGCAGGGAGCCAGGGCGCCGGCTTGACTGCGCCCTAACCTCCCTGTCAGTGATTTGACCCCTTTTGTACTCGCCTTCCTTCTCCTATAAAAGAGAGGGTATTAACCTCATTTAAGGGAGGAACAACCAAGGATAGGAAGAGAAGAAGAGAATTTATTACAGAGGTTATTCCTCGCGATCTTAAGGTCGAGATCGCAAAGAATAACACCTGAGTCGTGTCCAGAAGTTGTTCAGATCGACTTACTCTGTTCCCCTTTCATATCTATCCCTCTAAGTACTAAAGACCGCCATTTTCACGGCAATCCTCACGATTATAAGGACCTCTCCAGTTTCTTTCATAAACAAAGTACTTATAAAAAATAAATCCAAACGGTGCCTTTGTAAATTGTAGTTTTTTTGGTAGAATATTTGTAAATAGGTTGATGGGTAACTCAATTTGATCTAATAATGTGATATTAATTTCAACTTCCACATGTGCTAATTAAAATTATGAAGACTCTAGTTCTGTTTGAAAGTTTACCTTTAAGTGGGTCCACATGATATGAAGATGTGGCACATGAAATCAAAGAAGAGCAGTAATTATTTCTGAATGGGCTCTCTCTCTTGATAGCCTTTTCTTTCCAAGTAAATTTCCTATTCCTTCACAAGTAAGTAACGTACACACAAATCCAATACAAACCTCCTTTTTTTCTCAAAACAAACTCATGAAGACAATACATTCTTGCTAGTTTGCACTAACAAGATATTTGGTGTCTTTAAGCCTCAATTATTAACCAATTCTTTTTTTTTATATGCCTCTACTATCTCGAAACCAACACATTGTTTATTAAGTATAATTCATTGGATAATGTACATTTTTGTAATAATTAGCTGCATAGCTTAGTTCACGTTTTGATTTAATATATACTTCGAGCTGAAAGTACCACAGCGTAGAAGTTGGCCAAATTAGATTATGTTATGATGGTTAACTCAATTTTAGGACAGAGAATATGAAATGTGGCACATGTATATATTGAAATTATAAGAGTTTGAAATTGCAAATTTGAAGGGTGCTGAAGAGACGAGGTTCTCCTTTGATACCCTTTTCCAACAAGTAATGAGCTAAGGGCCCCTACTCCTTTCCAGAAGTTGCCCCACAAGCCTAACCTACACCTTCTTATCTCACTATTCATAAAAAATGACAATGGCCCGGGTTTGCTTTACCGTTATTGGTTTACTTGAACCTCAATTATTAACGAATTCTTTTTATTTTTTATTTTTATAAGCCTCTGCTATCATGCATGCAACCAACTATTTGTTTATTAAGTATAATTCATTAATTAGTTGTGGAGAAATGTCAACTTGCACATGTACTAAAAATTATGGCAACTTTCATTTTGGAAGTTTACCCATATGGACCCTCAGCTGGGTCCACTCATGATGATGTGGCATAAGATCGAAATAGAATAAGAGCAGAAAATTTTCCATCACTAAGTGCATGCATGAATTGTATCCTCTCACATAACATTAATTCACATTGCATGCGTTTTACATCTCAGCATTTGCTGTCATTTTCAATTTTAACTCGACTGTACGATATTTGTTAATATTCTGTCTTGAATCGCCAACCAATAGAAGAATTTTATCCTTTGGAATTATTCTCATCTTTCCGAACCTTAATGCCTTCTACTTGATCGAACTGAATGTTACCCAATACATTAACGTCATTCTAAACTTAAATGCTTGTTTGGTATCATATATATAAGATAGGGGAAATCTCATTGTCTTGCCACAAGCACTCACCCTCCTTCAATCAACATAGCTGGCCAGCATGAATTCTAATGTCATACTTTGGATGACAAGTGAATTTCACCAGTATAATTTGGAGTGAGAAAACCTCTCAAACACACTAAAAGTTCCAACACCGATATTTGAGCTAGAAAGACCTTATCGCACGTGTCGGTCAAAGTAAATAGGAAGATGGTTGTTACTCAATTTTATCATTGAAAATGTAAAATTTCATACTTCTACAATTTTTATGAACAAAAAAGTCACAATTTTTCACACAACCATACATTAGATTACAGTGATTTTTGGTGAGCGTAACATTCATAAGAAGTGTATCTAATCCAACTAGCCACGTCACCTCACACAACTTTCTGCAAAATACACCTTATAATAGATCCATAATTTTTATTTTGGTAATAGTTTTAAGCTATATGCCTGATTCTGAATTTAACTTTTAAATTTTATATTTCTCTCATACTACAACTTTTCAGGATCCATTCCGGCATGGCTCGGCAACCTCACTCAATTAACTCAGTTGTGGCTTTCAAATAGCAGTTTTAGTGGCCATATCCCATTCTCAATTTCAAAGCTAAAGGACCTCAGAATATTGGATCTCTCACACAATCATTTCAATGGTAAGTTCTCATTACCTAGTTGCCAACATGCAAGGTGACAAATTTTATTTACTAACTCGTACCTTTTAGGGAAGGGAAAGGTTATGATAATTAAGGGCAGCCTCATTGTCAAGCCACAACCTTTCACCTCCTTCAATCAACATAGTTGCCAACATGAATTCTAATGCGTGTTCCAAAGTCAATTTCACCCTTATAATTTGGAGTAATAAAACTTTCCAATACACTAAATGTTCTGTACAATTTCTAAATAGTATTTTTTTGGTAGAAAATTTGTTGATAGGTTGATGGCTAACTCAATTTGATCTAAAAATGTGATATTAATTTCAACTTCCACATGCGCTAATGAAAATCATGAAAACTTCAGTTCTGTTTGAAAGTTTACCCTTATGTGGGTCCCCATGATATGAAGATGTCGCATATGAAATCAAAGAAGAGCAGTATTTAAATCTGCATGGGCTTTCTCTCTTGATAGCCTATTCTTTCCAAGTAAATTTCATATTCGTTCAAGAGTAAGTAACGTACCCACCATGCTAGTTTTCACTAACACCATATTTGGTGTCTTTAAGCCTCAATTATTAACCAATTCTTTTTTTTATATAAGCCTCTGCTATCATGCAACCAACTCATTGTTTATTAAGTATAATTCATTGGATTAAGTACATTTTGGTAATTAATAATAGCTGCATAGCTTAGTTCTCGTTTTGATTTACAATCAACTTCAATCTGAAAGTACCACAGCATAGGCCAAATTAGATTATGTGATAATGGTTAACTCAATTATAGGACAGAGAATATGAAATGCGACACATGTATATATTGAAGTTATAAGAGTTCGAAATTTCAAATTTGAAGGGTGTTGAAGAGACAAGGTTCTCCCTTGATACCCTTTTCCTTCAAGTAATGAGCTAAGGGACCCTACTCCTCTGCAGATGTTGCCCCACAGTCCTAACCTACACCTTCTTATCTCACTATTCATTAAGTATGACAATGGCCGGGGTT
>JAESVK010041773.1:0-10682 GCA_017140935.1 Hamamelis virginiana
TTATTTCTGTAGGGTCATTGATCCTATGGACATGCCTCTCATTCCACAGCTGCTGTGAACTCAAAATGATGATGAGACTTCATCTTCTATTCCTTCTTTGCCAAATCTTCCCTGGCAGGTGCAAGTAATCGAGAATGGTGACTTCATTCAAAGACCAATTCCTCGCATGTCGTACAACGAGTATCCTCATGTGGATCCATTTTATACTATCACAGCTACAACCTTTGTCCCACTTTGCTCTATCCTACCTAATCTTCGAATCTTCTACCATCCACAGGTGCATGTATCGTACACTGAGGAATGCTTAAAGTACACGGCGGCATTAACTAGAGAACTCCAGAGGATGAGCTTGGATGCTCACAATGCAAGCATGGCAGCACATATAACTTTCATTCCACTTTTTGATCTCAACAGTCTATTTTTCATCAATCTTAATCCTACTCTGAATTTGCAGTCTTCGAGTCAACCTTCACGGAGTGCCATGGATCAAGAAGGGATCACAAAGTGTCGGGTTCGCAAGGAACTAGGAAGTCATCCCGACGGAGATGATTTTGTACCATTGGGCCCAAAAGAGGCCCGTTTAGGATCTTCTACGTAACCTTTCTCAAATGTATGCATTAAGAACCCTAAACAACATGTAATTATATCCTAATGAGAATGTGAATATGTTTCAATTGCCTTTTTGGTTCAATTCTAACCCGAAAATAGGTCAAAACTGATGAAAATGGGGCGAAAGGTCAAACCGGGGGCCAAAAAGTCATAAAAAGTCAAAATTGGGCAAAATTAGGGGCCAGGCTCGGGTAACCATCCCTCTATGGACGGTTGGCCGTCCCTAGTGGGTTGGTCATCGAGCCATTTGCCAATTTTTCGCCAATTTTGACTCTTCGAGTGTCCTATTTCGCTCATAACTCGATTTTGAGTGCTCTACTTCGCCTCTAACTCGATTTCGTTCACCAAAAAGCTATAAAAATATACCCCAAGACTCACATTAATCACACTAAACACAATGGAAGCTCTCAAGTTGATCCTAAATCTATTCATGGCGAGAATGCGAGCAGAAGACAAAAGGGTGTTTACGCGATTTGGCTTAACTTTGTGGTTCTCTTTCTCTTATGTGAAGCTTGAAGACAAGCTTCTCAACTTTGTGATTCACTTCTGGGGCCTGAGATTCACGTGTTCCGCTTCAACTGTGAAGAGGTATGTCCTTTGTTTGAAGAATTTTGTGCTTTGATGAGCGTCCCTTCCAGTGGACCTTTCGTCTTTCCCACCATTCGTCGAGGTTACTTCCAAACTTTCTCTTCTCACTTTGAACTTTCACCTAGGGAAGCTTCTACATTATGTCATGAAAAATCCATTGATCTTCTCAAACTGGCTTCGTCCTTCTTGAGGGAGGGGATAAGTCATTGGCTCTTCATAGGCCTACCCAGTATGCATTTGCCTTGTGCATATTGGGTTGTTTCCTTATTTCAAATGGGACCCTTTCATACGCATTGAAACATGTGATCTCATTCTACCACTGTCAAAGTCACATAATCTTCTCCCTTTGGTTCTAGCTAAACTCTAAATGGGCTTGACCACTTTCACTCATGTTCTTTTCCGCACATTGAAGGTAACCCCATTCTTCTACAGATGTGGTTGGTTGAGAGGCTTAAGTTGATTACTTCTCTTGATGGGCCTAAACACTTGCCCCACAACGATTGTTCACGAAAGCTCATGTCTCTTGAGCGCCGCTCGATTCAGGACATGATTATCTTCTTCGCTTCTCTATCTTGGAGAGATATTCAGTGGCATGTGGCTATTTGGGATTATGGCAAGGAATATATGCTACACACTTCTGGATGTTGTCAGGTGAAGCTCATGGGCTTGAGGCATACATCATTTTACTGGGCTTCCCGCAAGCTTATGTTAGAAGTGTACCCTAAAACCAATTAGTAGGTTGTAATTAGGGAACTTTAATTTCATTTATGTTCTTGTATGAATCTTATTCATCTATAAAATGGCTTTAATATTATCATGTAAACTTGTGTTATTTATAACTGTTCATGATAATGTCCTTGAATGGTATGATAGAGAATTGTATCTCAAGTGTTGAGATAGAGAGACATAAGATTTTCAAGAACATCTATTCTAGATATGTTCCTGATCATATGTTTATTTATTTGGGCGATAATAAACAGTTAAGATTAGCTCAGGTTATACTAGCTCCAATAGGAGGATGGTGAGTCTCAAGCCATCTGTGTAGAGACACTATAGTAAACCTGTGGGTGCTTGTTAGAAAACAAGTACACTAAACGTGACCAATATGAGTACAGCTTATGGAGATGTATTTGAATATCAAAAACTGCTCATGTGTATAGTCACATTTGTAATCCTCATACCTGAGACACCACTGGTTATCTTATGTATGAGTTACTAGAGTTTGATAGTATCTTGTACACCTTTAATCATGAGGATGTAATCGGTGCTCATTGGCTTTAGTAAGTTGTATATGAAGATAGGTGAGTGTGCAATAGGGGATCACCACCCTTAATATCAAAGGGAGAATGTCACAGTTAATTCACAAATAATAACTCAATGAAGTCTTTGGCCAAACCAGAAGGTAACCAAGGAAAAGTGTTTTCATGGGTTAACCTAATTGAGTTTATATTTTGGTGAATGGCTAACACAGGATTAAGTTAGGGTTTGACATGAATTCATATCCAAATAACTTAATCGTGACATTGTTTGGTGAAGGATTATCTATTACACGAAGAGTTAATTTATATTCATATATTCACCCACACCTAGGGCACGTCATGATATGCTAGATGTCACTCATGACTAGTGTAGGCCTAATGATAAGTGTTATCATTGAGGGAAAAATTGGAATAGTTTCAATTGAACCAAAAATAGAAAGTTTCCATTTTGGGAAACATGCGATGTTCCCGAGCCACTACTAGGTTGGGGTGAACCCAATGGGTCACACACATTAAAGCTTAAGTGATCTTCTTGAATTTGTGAGAGGGGATATTCTAATTTATATATGAGCTTAATCCTTACTATTAAGGGTTAATAATTAAAAGGATTAAGGATACACTAAACTAGGATAAATCTATTCTAATATGATGTTTGGTCACTAGTAACCAAACATCATTAAAAGAGGAGAGAGTCTATAAATAAGAGGGATAGGCCTAGGGTTTCATCATCCAACTCCAAGTGAGCCTTACTCTCTTTCATTGCCGCCACTCTCTCTCTCTCCCTCTCAAGCTTGCATTCTCTTCAAGAGTTGTGGAGATCAAGGAGTTCAAGGAGTCTTAGGCTTGTGTGGACTTCATTGGAGGCTTCCATATTTTTGGAGCTCGAGGTTTCGCGAGGATTCACGGCAAAGGATTGGAGGATAGCATCTACAAAGGAACACAAGTAAGCTTTAATTAATGTTTGATTAATTGTTTTGATTCGCTTTTATAGTTTGAGTTCGATTCTTTGATGAATATTAATGGGAATTTTTTATTGTTTACATTCCACTGCATTTCCATGGCGTATTCTTTCAGTGGTATCATAGCCAACTCAAACCTATGATTCGAATCATGAATAGCATAGCTTGGCATGTGTTTAAAATATGTTTAATTAATTGGAATCCCATTTTTCTGGAGCATGCCCACTTGTTTGGCTTGTATATTGATCAAAACATATCCAAATCGCATGAGGTCGGTCTTGTTTCGATCGTGACTCGATATAGAACGTTTCTATATCAATTATGGAATTTTTACAAGCCATTAAGGCAACGTTTGGAGGCAAAACAGCTACTGGACAGAACACAATTTTTTTTGCAAAATAGCCTTCATGGGGTGGGTGACGGCTAGGATGAAGGGGGCTGCCTCTAGGGTCTGAAACCCTAATTAAATTTAGTTATTCAAGGGTTTAGAAACCCTAGATTGGACGGCCATGATTGATGGATGAGATTCCATCAATTTTAGAAACTCATTCATAATAGGAAACTTAGTAAGATTAGGAGTTGCCAATTTCAACTAGTTTCCTATTTGATAACCTTTATCCTATTTAGTATAAGATACTATTTAGGTAAGTTCTAATGTGATTAGAAGTTAATTAATAAGATTAATTAATTACATGGTGGCTGCAATTAGAGTTTTAGAAACTCTAATGAAGATAAGGAAAGTTTCCTATTTCAAAAAGGATTCTAATTTTCTACTTTCTTTGATAGTCAAAGCTTATGATATTTAGAATCATTATGAAATTGGAAAGCTTGTAATTTGATGACTCATTGTAGGTTTTAATTAATCCTATAATTACTTTGATTAGTTTATAATATTGGATATTATATTTAATCAAAATAAGAAAACCCCAAGACCCAAACCCTACTTGAGAATTTCGGCCACACTAGGGTTTACAAACCCTAGTGTGTCACGGCCACTAGTTGGCCTTGGTTTTTGTTCAACCTTCTTCACATATTTGATTTAATAAATGTTTTTATAAATTAAATTGTTACAAAGCATTTTTGGAAATTAAAAGTGAAGAAAATTAAATGATAGTGAAATTAGGGTTTTGGAAACCCTAATTTCCATTTTAGGATTTTGAATTTAAACAAGTGTTGTTTTAGCATTTTAATTCGATTAAAATGCATGGGGGTCATAAATATTAATATATTGAAGTGTTCTAATAGTTAGTACATGAAAATATATTGATATAATATTATTTATATAATTTTGAAAGTCAAAACAGTATGCTGTTTTTCTGGGCAGCAACTAGTATCATTTTGTAAAATCTTTGAAAATGGTTTTTATTGATTTTTACAACAGGCCACCTATCAACTTCACTAATATAAGGTCTTACCTTGTTATAGGAAGGATTCCCATAATTTATTTTGACCTTTAGCTAGCCGCACTAAGTATTTTGTGATCGATACTCAAATCTGCACAGATTTGGAGTTGAAGTCACAAAACGCTTTAAAGTGATATCAAATGTTGGAATCACTTAACGAGACCCCTGCTATTGGAAAGAACACTGAAAATCCTAGTGAAATGAAGTGTTCTTCTATTTTAAAAGTTGTTTTAAAATGTGCAAATAATTATTACAAAACAGCAGGCAAATTCTTGGTGTTTTGAGAAAACACTAAAAGTAAAGTGTTACTTTAATTTTTTAAATACATGCCATTGCCATTTATCTTTTGTTCCTTTGTTGCTTTATTTTATGCAATTAGATTGTATAATAAATGAAAATTTATGGACTTAAAAGACCAATTAAAATGAGATGTGATTGGCCGCATGAGATGTGTTATCTTTTATGGGTTGTAAATTTAAGTTGTTAAATTTTGGTGATGTAATTTTAATTAAGGCTTCCATGCCTTCTCCCTTTTCTCCCAAATGTATTCCCCTATTCTTTTATACCCTTTCTTTATTTATTGTAAATGTACTTTAAAGATCGAGAATGTCCATGGTGGACCCGAGGATGCATGAAGCAGTGGGAGGACAAATAGAAGACCTTGTTTTCTTTTATGTAATAGTTACAGGTTAAAATTGCGATCACATAACCCATATTAGACCTAGGGCTCAGCTAATGGCTCTAGTTGGGCCCAACCTTAAAAGTCCATAAACTTTCCATAAGGCCCATATATATATATATATGCTAGATATATGTTTTAGGGGGCCCATTAACCATATTATTATATGTCTTTAATGATAGTTTTCCTTTCCTTCATGGACAGTGGGAATATCATTATTGTACTAATAATAAAGAATGGTTAATAATTTATATATGTGATATATGTATGCATGCGATGTATGTTTAAATCTGATGAGACCTAAAACCCCTCGTTTTCAAATTTAAATTGTAAGGAAGAGGCATACGAGTGCTTTATCCTAGCCTCCTACCATTACAAGATAGGTGGGTCTTTATGGTGGATGTGTTTGGCTGCAGTTATGTGGGAACACATTTATTTTTGAGGGTTCATACTAGCTTGTTACATATTGGATATCATGAGGTGCGATAATGGGGCATTCCATATCATGTGAGGGATGCAACATTCAATTGACCATACTCATGTAAATGGTAGGTGTGATTTAACTAAAGAGCACTATCCAATAACCTATCATGTGAGGACACTGCAATTTAGAGGCTAAAGGAAGGTTGGAACTTGCTTGAGAAGCATTGGATAAGAGTTATCCACCCCTTTGGATTAGTGGTCCAATAACCTATCATGTGAGGTCCACTAGTTCAAATGGGACACCAATCCCCATTAAGAATTCAAATATTGAATTCTCGAATCCTATAGAGGGTGTATGGGATTAGATAAAATAGTGGGAGACACCATAAAACTAAAGACCAAGTTATTATGGTATATTAAATGAAATATTTAATAATCTATTACTTATTTTTGTAGATATGGTTATACTCACACAAATATCTGAAAATGAAAATGACTACTGTTTGACTGAACCTTGTGAAGATAAGAGGCTTATAGAATTTGGAAGAGTTCCTAATTCAGGATTTTATCTATCACTAAGCGATGCTTCCTCTTGGGTATTAGATACCGGTGCTAGTTCTCATATATGTAAACATATTAAAGAACTAAGAGAAAGCAAAAAATTAAGTCAATATCAAGTTACCCTTCGAGTGGGAAATAGAGCAAGCGTTGCTGCATTAGCTGTTGGGACCTGTGACTTAAACCTTCCATTTGGACATGTCATGAAATTAGAAAATTGTTTATTTATGTCAGGAATAGTCAAGAACATTATTTCGGTTTCATCCGTAACTTGTTCTGGCTATGAATTTGTTTTTAATAGGGATAGTTGTACTATTTCTATTGGGAATAAATCTATTGGTTCTAGCATATATTTAAATGGTTTGTATTTTTTAAACATGGATGGTAGTGTCAACTGCTTAGAGGATAGACATGATGCCAAGAGGCATAAAAGACCTCGAGATGAGAAAGACTCAACCTATGTATGGCATTTGAGATTAGGTCATATTAGTGAGGAGAGGATCGACAAGTTAGGAAAGGATGGGCAATTGGGCTCATATGTACTTGTACCCTTACCTACTTGTGAATCTTGTCTCATGGGTAAAATGACCAAATCGCCCTTTACTGGTTACAGTGAGAGGGCAGGAGACATACTAGGGTTGATACATTCTGATGTATGTGGACCTTTAAATAAGGTTGCCAGGGGTGGTTTCACCTACTTCATTACCTTTACTGATTATCACTCACGGTTAGGGACTGTGTATCTTATGAAACACAAGTCTGAATCTTTTGAAAAGTTCAAAGAGTTCAGAGCTGAAGTAGAGAAACAAACTGGCAAGAGTATTAAAGCTCTTCGATCAGATCGAGGAAGAGAATACTTAACCACTGAGTTTTTGGATTATCTTACTGAGGCTGGCATATTATCACAGTGGACTCCTCCTGGTACACCTCAACTGAATGGTGTATCTGAAAGGAGAAATCGTACTTTGATGGACATGGTACGGTCGATGCTGAGTTACACTGATATGCCAATATCCATTTGGGGATATGCATTAGAGACAGCCGCTTACTTGTTGAATAAGGTTCCTTCCAAATCTGTCCCTAAGACACCCTATGAGATATGGCATGGGAAGAAACCAAACCTGAAGCATATAAGGATTTGGGGTTGCATTGCATATGTTAATAACCAAAATGCAACAAAACTGGAAGTTAGGTCAGACAAGTGTAGGTTTGTAGGGTACCCAAAAGAGTCTTTGGGAAACTACTTCTATCACACTAATGAATAGAAAGTCTTTGTTAGTAAGTTTGTTGTCTTTCTTGAAAGAGATTTCATACAAGAAGGAGGCAAAAAGCAAGTGATAGATCTCGAGGAATTATCCGAGAGTACGCAGACCAACACTGATACCACACCTGCCCCTGTTGAGGCGGTACCTACTGTTACACCACCACTTCGTAGATTTGATAGAATATCTGCTCCTCCAGTGAGATATGAGTATCTCCATGAGGATTTGTTACTTGGCGACAAGGAACATCCAGATGATCCCACTACTTATGAAGGAGCGATGTTAGACATCAACTCGAGAAGATGGCAAGAGGCCATGCAATCTGAAATGGATTCAATGTATTCCAATGGAGTCTGGACTTTAGTAAATCCACCTAAAGGTATAGTACCTATAGGCTGTAAATGGATTTACAAAAGGAAGATAGGGTCAGATGGAAAGGTAGAGACCTACAAAGCTAGGCTAGTGGCAAAAGCGTATAATCAGAAACAAGGTGTTGATTATGAGGATACCTTTTCACCAGTAGCTATGCTAAAATCCATTAAGATCTTGCTAGCTATAGCAGCATACTATGACTATGAGATATGTCAAATGGATCTTTATATCCAGTGGTGAGGACCACAAGGTATGCAAACTACAGCGGTCCATTTATGGACTAAAGCAAGCTTCTCGAAGCTGGAACATCCGATTCAACGAAGCGATCAAATCGTTTGACTTTATTCAGAATATGGATGAACCATGTGTGTACAGGAAGGTTAGTGGGAGTGTAGTCACTTTTCTTGTCCTATATGTGGACGATATCCTTATCATTTGGAATGATAAAGGAATGATCTCATCTGTAAAGCTTTGGCTCTCTAGTAACTTCTCCATAAAGGATTTGGGAGAAGCAATAGAGATAGATCTAAGAGGTTGTTTGGTCTCTCACAATCCATGTACATAGATAAGATACTGAAGAGGTTCAGTATGGAGAATTCCAAAAGGGGTTTGATTCCCTTTAGACATGGAATTCATCTTTCCAAGGATATGTCTCCCAAGATAGATTAGGAGAGAGAGCATATGAGTAAGGTCCCTTATGCATCTGCTGTGGGGAGCCATATGTATACTATGCTATGTACTAGACTTGATATCAGTCATGCTGTAAGCGTTGTTAGTAGATATCAGTCTAACCCAGGTGAGTTACACTGGGTGGCAGGCAAGAATATCCTTAAGTACTTGAGAAGGACTAAGGATTTGTTTTTTGTCTATGGAGAAGATAAGCTCAAAGTTGATGGATACACTGATTTAGACTTTTAATCAAAAATTGATGATAAAAAGTCTACATCTGGATATTTGTTTACCTTAAATGGTGGAGTGTTTAGTTGGAAGAACTTTAAGCAGTTACAGCGGATTCCACTACAGAGGTTGAGTATGTAGCCACCTCAGAAGCGAAGCTGTTTGGAGAATATTGAATCGTTCAATATTATAATCTTATGTCTCATAAGAAGTCCAAGCACATTGAAAAGCGCTTCAATATGATTTGAGAAATCATGAATAGAGGAGATATCAGTATGCAAATAGTAGCATCTGAGGTTAGCATCCCAGACCCACTTACCAAGGTTCTTACACTGAAGAACTTAGAGCAACATCTTGAGAAGATGGGTATGAGAAACGTCACTAATTGGGATTAGTGCAAGTGGGAGATTGTTAGAAGTGTGCCCTAAAACCAATTAGTAGGTTGTAATTAGGGAACTTAAATTTCATTTATGTTCTTGTATGAATCTTATTCATCTATAAAATGGCTTTAATATTATCATGTAAACTTGTGTTATTTATAACTGTTCATGATAATGTCCTTAAATAGTATGATTGAGAATTGTATCTCAAGTGTTGAGATAGAGAGACATATGATTCTCAAGAACATCTATTGTAGATATGTTCCTGATCATAGATTTATTTATTTGGGCGATAATAAACCGTTAAGATTAGCTCAGGTTATACTAGCTCCAATGGGAGGATGGTGAGTCTCAAGCCATTTGTGTAGAGACACTACAGTAAACCTGTGGGTGCTTGTTAAAGAACAAGTACACTGAACGTGACCAATATGAGTACAGCTTATGGAGATGTATTTGAATGTCAAAAGCTGCTCATGTGTATAGTCACATTTGTAATCCTCATACCTGAGACACCACTGGTTATCTTATGTATGAATTTCTAGAGTTTAATAGTATCTTGTACACCCTTAATCATGAGATGGAATCGGTGCTCATTGGCTTTAGTAAGTTGTATATGAAGATAGGTGAGTGTGCAATAGGGGATCACCGCCCTTAATATCAAAGGGAGAATGTCACAGTTAATTCACAAATAATAACTCAATGAAGTCTTTGGCCAAAGCAGAAGGTAACCAAGGAAAAATGTTTCATGGGTTATCCTAATTGAGTTTATATTTTGGTGAATGGCTAACACAGGATTAAGTTAGGGTTTGACATGAATCCATACCCAAATAACTTAATCGTGACATTGTTTGGTGAAGGATTATCTATTACACGAAGGGTTCATTTATATTCGTATATTCACCCACACCTAGGGCAAGTCATGATATCACTACTACAAAAACCCTCATTCACGACACTCAAAAAGTGTCGTTATTTTGGATTCACGACACTTTAGGAAGTGTCATCTATCGCACTGTCGTAAAAAGTTTTACGACACTTTTGAAAGTGTCGTAAATGTTCAACCTTGCACGACACTTAACAAGTGTCGTTAACAGTTTATATTGGCACGACACTTTATGAAGTGTCATAACAGATCATACTTGCACGACACTTATAAAGTGTCGTTATATTGGCATGACACTTTATGAAGTGTCATTATAAAGTGTCTTAGAACGACACTTTTAAAAGTGTCGTAAAACTTTAGACATACAATGACACTTTATAAGTGTCGTTAAATTAATCTATTTTTTTTTT
>JAESVK010041777.1:0-13743 GCA_017140935.1 Hamamelis virginiana
TTGAAAACGTTGCCATTCTTGGGATTCTCAATCTCCACCGCCCCATGAGGAAACACAGTTTTAACCAAGAAAGGACCCACCCAACGGGACCTCAGCTTACCAGGGAAGAGGTGCAACCTAGAGTTATACAGGAGGACTTTCTGATTCGGCTCGAAAGACTTACGAGCTATGTTCTTATCATGGAAAGCTTTCATCTTGTCCTTGTAAACCCTAGTGCTCTCATAGGCATCCCGCCTAATTTCTTCAAGCTCACTTAGCTGGAGCTTTCTCTGCGAACCTGCTGCATCAAGGTTGAAATTAAATTGCTTAATGGCCCAGAATGCCCTGTGTTCCATCTCAACTAGCAGGTGACAGGCTTTACCATAGACAATGCGATAGGGAGACATGCCTAAAACAGTTTTGAAGGCCGTGCGGTATGCCCATAAGGCGTCAGTCAAGCGAAGTGACCAATCTTTCCTATTGGGATTAACCGTCTTTTCCAAGATATGTTTGATCTCCCTATTGGCCAACTCAGCTTGGCCATTTGTCTGTGGGTGGTAGGCAGTTGACACTTTATGGGTTACCCCATACTTTTTCATTAAAGCTTCAAATGGACGGTTGCAAAAGTGCGAACCACCATCACTGATAACTGCCTTAGGTACCCCAAATCTAGACAAAATGTTTTCTTTCAAGAATTTCAAAACGATTTTATGGTCATTTGTTCTGGATGGAATAGCCTCAACCCATTTGGACACATAGTCCACTGCCAGAAGGATGTAAAGGTTGCCAAACGATGATGGGAAGGGCCCCATGAAGTCGATGCCCCAACAATCAAAAATTTCAATAACAATAATGGGTGTGAGGGGCATCATGTGCCTTCTAGTGACACCACCCAATCGTTGGCAACGCTCACAGCTTTTACAATATTCAAAAGAATCTTTAAACAGGGTTGGCCAATAAAAGCCACATTGTAAGATTTTCGCAGCAGTTTTCCTAGCAGAGAAGTGACCCCCACATGCCTCACTATGACAGAAAGATATGACACTAGGTATTTCACTATCCGGCACACATCTTCTCAAGATTTGGTCAGGGCAGTACTTAAAAAGGTAAGGGTCATCAAAGAAATATTTTTGCACCTCTCTCAGAAATTTGTTCCTATCCTGGGCACTCCAATGGGTAGGAACCTGTTCAGTCACTAGGTAATTAACAATATCCGCATACCATGGGCAAAGGGAAAGAGCAAATAGTTGCTCATCAGGGAATGTCTCTGAGATGGGAAGGGTGTCAGCAGAATCATCAAAGGATATCCTAGACAAGTGGTCGGCGACAACGTTCTCAACTCCTTTCTTATCTTTAATTGTCAAATTAAATTCTTGGAGGAGTAGAATCCACCTAATTAGTCTTTGTTTGGCATCTTGCTTTGTCAAAAGATATTTCAGTGCCGCATGGTCAGTAAAGACTAAAATAGGTGAACCTAGGATGTACGACCGAAACTTGTCTAAGGCAAAAACCACAGCTAGCAGCTCTTTTTCAGTAGTTGTGTAATTTCTTTGGGCATCATTCATTGTCCTACTAGCATAGTAAATCACATGTGGTTTTTTATCAATCCTTTGACCCAACACCGCTCCTATGGCAAAGTCACTGGCATCACACATGATTTCAAATGGCAAGTTCCAGTCGGGTGTTTGCATGATGGGAGGTGAAGTTAGCATCTCTTTTAATTTACAAAAAGCAACCTCACAATCATGCCCCCACTCAAAAGGAACGTCCTTTCCTAAGAGATTACACAAGGGGCGCGCAATACCGCTAAAACCCTTAATGAACCTCCTATAAAAGCCAGCGTGCCCTAGGAATGATCTCACATCTTTCACAGTCTTAGGGGAAGGAAGCTTAGAGATTAATTCTATCTTAGCCTTATCAACTTCTATCCCTCTAGACGACACAATATGTCCTAGAACTATTCCCTGTGTCACCATGAAATGACACTTTTCCCAATTAAGCACCAGGTTTGTTTCCTCACATCTTTTTAGAACCAAAGACAGGTTCTCTAAGCAACCATCAAAAGAATCCCCGAAAACCGAGAAGTCATCCATGAAAACCTCTACGATCTTCTCCACCATGTCACTAAATAAACCAGTCATGCATCTCTGGAAGGTACCAGGAGCATTGCATAAACCAAAAGGCATCTTCCTAAAGGCGAATGTCCCAAAGGGACATGTGAAAGTGGTCTTTTCTTGATCCTCTAAGGAAACCTCTATTTGGTTATAGCCCGAATACCCATCTAGGAAGCAATAAAAGGCATGTCCCGCAACTCTCTCTAGGATTTGGTCAATGAAGGGTAAGGGGAAGTGGTCTTTCCTAGTGGATGAATTTAGCTTTCTATAGTCAATGCACACTCGCCACCCCGTGGTGACTCGTGTGGGAATCAATTCACCCTCCTCATTCTCTACCACAGTAATACCCGATTTCTTGGGCACCACTTGTATAGGACTCACCCACTTACTATCCGCTATAGGATAGATTATCCCCACATCCAACAACTTCAGAACCTCCTTTCGCACTACCTCCTTCATAATAGGGTTCAATCTCCTTTGAGGTTGGCGGGAAGGTTTGACATCATCCTCAAGATAAATCCTATGGGTGCAAAGAGAGGGACTAATTCCCTTGAGGTCGGCAATGGACCAACCTATAGCACTTTTGTGAGCTCTAAGCACCTCTAACAGTCTAAGCTCTTGGTCAATCTCCAAGTGAGAAGAAATGACCACAGGATAAGTCTCATTGTCACCTAGGTACACATATTTCAATTCTGAGGGTAATGGTTTTAACTCTAATTCAGGTGGTTGGATACTTGATGGCACAAGACTCTTTTCAATGGGTGGCAATGCTTCGAAGCGAGGCACCCACCCATTCACTTCCATAACTTCCTCTTCATTGAGCATAGAGTATAGAAACTCCATCTCATCACTCACTTCCAACTCTTCAACATTCTCACTCACCAAACATGACTGCAAAGGGTCATCAAGGGCGGAAAGATCCCATTGGTGCTGCACTAAGGTATCTATTCTACTCACCTCATGCACCTCATCCTCCACATCTTCCCCCACTTCCCTTATCAAATTGAAAATATTCAAGTTAACAGTCATGTTTCCAAAGGTTAGGGTCATCAACCCACTCCTACACTGTATCAAAGCATCAGCTGTGGCCAAGAAAGGCCTACCAAGAATCACAGGGAATTGACTCCCTTGATCTACCACAGGGTGGGTCTCTAACACCACAAAATCCACGGGGAAATAGAATTTATCAACTTGCACAAGTACATCTTTCACTACTCCCCTAGGTATCTTAACGCTCCTGTCAGCTAATTGCAATTTGATCCCAGTTGACTCAAGTTCTCCCAACCCCAATTCCACATACACAGAGTATGGCAATAAATTGACACTCGCCCCCAAGTCTACTAAAGCTCTACCCACTTTGGAACTTCCTATAGTTATTTCAATGGTAGGGGTCCCGGGGTCTTTGTATTTACGGGGCAAGGTATTTTGCAAAAGAGATGTGGATTGCTCGGTCATAAACACTTCCTTATGCACACCCAAATTCCTTTTCACCGTACACAAATCTTTCAAGAACTTTGCATACGAGGGCACCTGTTTAATAGCGTCCAACAAAGGTATGTTGACTTTCACCTGTTTAAACAATTCAAAAATTTCAGCGTGATTGGTCAATTTCTTAGGTGCCCTAAGTCTTTGGGGAAAAGGGGCGGCAGGAATAAATTTAGCCCTCTCTTGGCTTGAACCAACATCAATGCCACTAGGTTTGGGAATGCTAGGCTCATTTTCAATTTCTTTCTCATCCCCCTTAGATTCCTTTTGTAAATTTTGAGAAATTTCTTTGTTAGAATCTTTGGGTGGGATGGTTTTATCAATGATCTTTCCACTTCGAAGAGTGGTGATGGCCTTAGCATGTTCATGGTTTCCTTCATTGGGATTTGAGGATCCAATGCTATGTTGACCTTGTGGATTTTGCACGGGTTGAGAGGGAAACTTTCCCTTTTCTTGTTGAAGTGCACCCAAGGTGGTGGTCAACTTAGTCAATTGGGTTCTCATATCCCCTATGGCTTGATTGGTTTGAGCTTGACCTTGCACAAGTTGTGCAATCACATCATCATAGTTTCTCTTGTGGGGTGGTAGGTACGAGTTAACCGGTGGTGGACCAAAATTTGGGTTAGGGTTTGATGGGAACCCTTGACCTTGGTAAGTAGGACCTTGACCATGATTTTGAAAACCTTGGTTTTGAAAGTTTTGATTTTGGAAATTTTGGCTTTGAAAACCTTGGTTACTTTGAAAAGGATTTGGAGGTGGGTTGCTTTGGCTTGAGGAAGCGTTTCCTCCATCACTCTTCCAACTAAAATTGGGGTGTTTACTCCACCCCGGATTGTAAGTCTCAGAATATGGAGAGTTGAAGGGCTTCCTTTGATAGTTAAGAGCATTAGCTTGCTCGATTTGGATGGCTCCCTTGACTTGGGGAAGATTAGGGCAATCATTGGTAGAATGAGTGGGGTCATCGCAAATTATGCACAAGTCCTCAATCCTAGGTCCCGTAGGTGCCATAGGCACTTTAGGCACGGTGCTCACCTCACTCACTTTTTGTAACTCTATGGCCTCTAATTTCCTAGTCAAGCTAGCTATTTTGGCTTGGAGGTCATCATTATCTTTTACATGATGCTTTCCTCCTCCCACGGGCACAGTTTGCACTCTAGCGGCATCAAGAGACGAATTTGTTTCCCAATTCCGGGCGTTCTCCGCTATTGAATCAAAACACTGTATGGCCTCTTCAGGGCTCTTCTCATAAAACTGTCCCCCACTCATCATTTGGATATATTGTTTGTTTTCCAAAGAAAGACCTTGATGAAAGTAGCCAATGATTTGGCCTATATCCAAACCATGATGAGGGATAGCATTAAGAAGCTCTTTGTATCTTTCCCATACAGTTGCAAAGGATTCACCCGGTTTTTCAGAAAAGTTTTGAATAGCTCTCAAAAGTGCATTAGTGCGCCCCGGAGGGAAGAATTTATCAAGAAAAATGCGTTGCATGTCACTCCAAGTGTGGATGGAATTAGGGGTAAGAGAGTGAAACCATATCTTCGCTTTGTCCTTAAGAGAGAAAGGAAATAAAACCAAGCATATGATGTGTATGGGCGATCCTGTAGAAAGGAACGCGCTACACACATCCTCAAAATCTCTCATGTATGTATAGGGATTCTCAGAATCGAACCCTCTATATTCAGGGAGAAGACGAATCATCTCCGGTCTCATGGGAAAGTTATGGGCCTCTTGAGGTAGGCAAATACATGAGGGTGTGGTGGTTCTTGTAGGTCTCAAAATCTCTCTTAGAGTCCTCCCTAGGTTAGCCAAAGGGACAGGGGGTTCTCTATATGGTTGAGCATGAGGATTAGGGTTCCCCCTTCCCACCGCCGGGGTTGCCGGCGGAACAACACCATCTCCTTGCCTAGGAGGGTCATAAGGCCTTTGCGGGTCATGAGGCAACCCTTGGTCATTTGGATTTATAGGAAAATGTTGATTTTCGGTATGCTCCATTGAAGGAGTGGAAGGTAAGTGAAATAGACGTCTTGCTATTGGATTTCTTGGAGCTTGTTGAGGTGTAATTCTTACAAGTCGGTGTTGCTCATCACGAGTCCACACCGACATGCACCAATTCCACCACAACCAAGATGATATTCACAAGTATTATATACACAAAGAATTTTTGACATAAATTAAAAGAGGGAAGAAAACTTACCGGATTTGCAATGTCATTGCAAATTACCACTAGCTCTCTTCAAATCAACTAGAACGCTCGCCACTCCCCGGCAACGGCGCCAATTGCTTGTACGTGAAAAGTGAAGTGCGCAAAAGATTCCCAAGCGTAGGAGTCCTAAGGTCGTCAAGCAATAAACTAGGGAGGTCCTAGGTCATATCCACAGGGAGTGGAATAGGTTCTAGTGATTTTTAGGTCATGCTATCCAATGAATATAAATAAAAGTGCAAAATATGGGTTGGTTGTTGAAGATGATTTTTGTGCCAAGTTAATGGCAATGAGAATATGAAAAACCTTGTAAAGAAGAAGGTGGATTCTATAGTTTCATACCTTCCAAACCTATAGCAAATGCATTCTCTCTCAATACACACTCAAGATTCCATTTGACCTATGGTCTTGAGTGAAGGATTTAGCAATAAGAGTTCATAAAACAAGAGACAAATGAGGGAATGTAGTTCTCCACTCTCTTGGGCATTTTAACAAACAAGTAAAATGCATATGTGCTCATCAACTCAAACACAACAACTTACTGGTTGTATTTAGGTCATGAATATGATTTTACAAGGGTTCATAAGATGAGAGAGTGAGAGAACAACATTTCGTTTGACATTGAAGCTTTCAAAATGAGAGAAGTACACTTACTTAGGGTTTGGAGAGGGATTCCACCATAGAATCCACCATTAATGCTCAGCTAGCCATGAAATGCAAGTAAAAACACAAAACAAAAGAAATAAATGCAAAGAGCAAGTAATAAATGCTATCACTAGATTGATAAACTTAAATGTAGCTTACAACTTGAGATAAAAAGCTTACAAATGACTTAGACTAAGCTTACAAAGGATGAACAACAAGAGAAATAAGGGAAACTAACCTAAACTACAAAGAAAACAACAAAAACATAAGAAAACCTAGGTTAAACTAAGAGCTAACTAAGAACTATTCTAAGAACAACTTGAGGAACCCTTACTCAGCCCATAACTTAGGCTTTTATACCCCCTCTTAGGGTTACAAGACATGAGGAATGAAATCCCTAAAAAGCCCCTAGCTTGAGCTGCAAAAACGCGGCAGAAAAGTGATTCGCGACTTTTATTACCGGTAATGAAAATCCATTACCGGTAATAAACTGCACTGCCTCCTGAAATCTTCAGCCAGAAATTCCATTACCGGTAACACTTTTTCCATTACCGGTAATACTTTTTCATTACCGGTAATAATCTGCACTGGATCCTGAAATGCTGAAATCTGCAATCTATTACCGGTAATCAATTTCCATTACCGGTAATAGATTCTCAAAACTGAAAATTCCTTCTTTTTAGCTTCCCATTGCAGAAATTGCATTCATCCACTCGATCCTTCCACCAATGAAGGTTGATTTGAGAGATTTAAGCCGCACGAGTGGGTCTCATGGCTCCATTTGGCACAAAATGACTTATAAAAGCCGAGATAAAGAGACCGCTTATCCTGCAAGAGACAAAAACAAAGAAAAACATAAAAACACCTAATCCTAACATTTATATAAGTAAAAGACAATTAAAAAGGAAAGAAAAGACAATGAAATGGACATAAATTGGTGTCACAACACCCCCTCCAACTTGAATCTTGCTAGTCCCTAGCAAGAGACTGCAAGCAAAACAGAATAAGGCCACGAGAACTCACTTCATTACACAAACATGATCAAATACTATCACCTCACACAATAATGCTAGGATTTGAAATAACTAAGCGAGAACTCTCCAGTGCAAGTGATAGTGCCAATGATGCAATTCAAAGCTAGAAAATGCAGAGAAATAAAAGCACAGCAGGTTACCCACAATGATAAGCATAGGAAAGAAGAAACTAAGGAAATAAACATGGGAATCATAAGGGAATGCATATCTCAGTCACTCAAATGCAGGAATGCTCAGGGGAGAACAAAATTAATGTGAGAAATCAAAAAGGACTTCATTCAGCATATATTGACCAAGGGTACAAAAAGGGTTTTTAAACAAAATGGATGTTGGCTAAATACAGTTTGGGTTCACTACCCGATGTGCCAACATCACTACCCTAGCTAACCTATGGTTCTAAATTCATTGACCTGTACTACATAATTTAAACAGAAAAACAACCCAAAAACTATTATTATAACCTAAACCACCCCAAAGTACTGCCCCCTCATTCTTCAGCATCCTCAGAGTTTCCATCCCCAGAATCATCCTCTTCCCCTGATCCATCATCCTCAGACTCAACTTCATCCAGCTCCTCAGAAATCCCATCCTCCAAGTTAGGAGGGTAAGGGGGAATCACATCATCCAAACCCTTCGAGATTCTCTGCTCTCTCACTACTGACTCAAGCCTGTGCTCTAACTGTCTCTGTTTTCCCATTATTAGCTTGAACCAACCCCGAATCTTTCTTTCAAGGCGCTTTAGTGGAGAAGTGCTGGCAGCTTCACTAGTGGCAGCAGAGGACTTCTTTGGCTTCATTGCATCACTCTTCCGCTGAGTGCCAAATGTGATACGCCCAAATTTCGAAGTCTCCAACTCCACTCGACTGGGCTTCTTGATTCCTTGCTTGAAAGCCAACTGGGTAATGAGAGCAGGGAATGGCATGTGGCTCTTCCAATTTGTCTTTGGGAAATCTCTCATTGCTTCCCACATTACCAAGGCATGGTCAATTACACAACCGTGCATAACCTCATACAAAAATTTCACATCTTCCAGCCTTGGCTTCTTTTCCAAACTTTGGGGCCTCAAGCTATAATGGATTAGCTTGTTCATGATTGCATACTCACTCTTCATCAGCCCTGGAGAGAAATTCTTCTTGAATAAGCTGGGGTCTTTGCAAACCGCTTGGGCCAACTCAGTGGGTGATTTGTCAGTCAAGGGTCTAAACGGGAAGGACTTTGAATCAGACGGAGGCCGAGTGTAGCTCAAACATGAGGCAATGGACTGAGGAGTAACCACCATGGGCTTGCCATTCACCACTGTCTTTATGACATGAGCATGGTCCTGAGCTGGGTCTTGAGACTCATCTTCAACCATATTTGAGTAAAAATCCCTCACAAAGGAAGGGATGTACCCAGCTACTTTGTCGCCCAGGAAGAAGAGTCCTTGCACAGTGATTGCTTGCTGAGTTAAATGGGTTTCTTCAAAAGTCTCTAAAGCTATTGACCTCTCACATTTAAAACCCCTCGAGGCTATGGATTCCTCCCATGACTTAGCTAAGGGCCTTCGAAGGCCTAAGTCAACCAATTCCTCATAGGTCCGCCCCTCTTCATCAACCATTGGGGCTTTACCCTTCGATTTTGGCTTTGAACTCCCTTCTCCACCCTTTCTTTTCTTCACAAATTTATCAGATACCTTCTCAACCATCTTGGCCTTGCCTTTAGGGGATGCATTCTTGGTGCGAGCAGTCGCAACCAAAATTAGGCATAATACACACAACAGGGCCACTACAGCCAACAGAACATCCCACACTCCCATTTCAACCATTATAACACACCCATCCCCCAAACATTTCACAGCACAATGCAAACACCTCCTCCCAACCATGTTCATCGCACCACTCAACACAAACCCATCCCACAGTAACACCAAAATAAAGCACACAGCAGCACAACAACCCATTTCCATAGTAGCTGAAAATAAAACTTCAATAACTCAAAATGAACTGCAAGAAGATCAAAAGCTCGCGCGACTTACCCTCTTGATGTGCAAAAGCTCTCCCAATCAGCAACCAACCTTTATCCTCAGCAGAAACCCACAAATGGAGGTCACAGGTTTTATGGAGGGGAGAGAGGGTTATAGTCAAGGGATTTTCGAGGCTGAGAACAAATGGAATCGAAATCAATGGAGGGTTTTGCAGGATCTAGGGCTCGAGATGCTAGAGTGGGGAAGAAAGAGATGCGAGGGAAATGGGAGTTCAAAAGAGAGAGGCGGCGTGGGGTAGGGTTAGGAGGTTAGGGTTTTTATAGTGGGGTAAGTGAGGGTGAGGTGTCAGCAAATGAATGGGTAAAGAGGCTGACGTGTTAAAAAGATTCTGCAGAATTTTTGAAATTTGACCATCTATTACCGGTAACAGATTTTTCGTTACCGGTAATCAACTGCACTGTCTGCTGAATTTTGCCCTATTACCGGTAACAGATTTTCGTTACCGGTAATCAACTGCACTGCATCCTCGAAACTTCAGGAACAAATTCCATTACCGGTAACGCTTTTTCCATTACCGGTAATAATTGTGCAGCAACCCAGAATTTGTCATTTTGACCTCAAAACCCAACTTTTTCAAATTTTCTTCATAAAGGCTCATTCCACACACTCCAAAAGGACATATATGCTCCATCAAACCTCAACAACACTTCCCCCAAGCTTGGAACCAAATTTTACCCCCCGGCTTCTATGGTTTCTAAAAAAAAATGGAAACTTTTAAGCTCAAACATGGTTCGAATGGTGACACAAGCAAGAATTTAGGATCAAAAGTTCAAAAATGGCCTAAAATCACTTTTCAAACATGCGTGAATGTTCCCCAATGAGCAAAATGCAATAGAATGGAATAAGCATGCTTAAATGGCATTTTTGAGCAAAAATGGCTATGAATATGGAACTTTTTGTACACAACTCATGATGGGCATATTCAAAATGGGCAAACACACACATAACTCATTATGGGAGCATGGCTTGATGTGGGAACGACATAAATGGGTCAAATACGAGAATCCTTACCTAACTACATTAACTAGCTCGAAATGCTACATTGGAGTGCAAGTGAATATGGGAGAGTTCAATGCAAAGGTAAACAATCAAACCAAAGCATAATTCAGAGGAGTCTAAGCACATTCACATATAAGCATAAGATTGCAAGCTCAAATAGCACTATTCACAAAAATTTTGAATGAAAATGAGTATTTTGCACAAGTAAAACAAGATTTCCTCAAAAATGAAGAATCCACTCAAAAAGTGTTAATCACAAATGTACCTCCTACTCAAAAAGTATCAATCACAAATGTACCTCCCCCTCCAACTTGAAATGTGCATTGTCCTCAATGCTCAAAATATACGCATTCAAGACAAAATTAGAGGGAAAGGGCACAAAAGCATTTGTGAATCATCTATGCATCAGCTATAACCTGCACAATGGTTAGCATATCCACATTTTCCAATGAAATGAAAGACAAAAGAAGTATAAAAGACTATTTACAATGAAAACATCAGAAGTTACTCGGATGGGGCCTCATGATAGACTGGGTCCACTAGGTCCTCAACCACAGTCTCACGCAAAAAGTTCTCCAAAAATGGCTTGAGTCGCTGTCCATTTACCTTGAAAACGTTGCCATTCTTGGGATTCTCAATCTCCACCGCCCCATGAGGAAACACAGTTTTAACCAAGAAAGGACCCACCCAACGGGACCTCAGCTTACCAGGGAAGAGGTGCAACCTAGAGTTATACAGGAGGACTTTCTGATTCGGCTCGAAAGACTTACGAGCTATGTTCTTATCATGGAAAGCTTTCATCTTGTCCTTGTAAACCCTAGTGCTCTCATAGGCATCCCGCCTAATTTCTTCAAGCTCACTTAGCTGGAGCTTTCTCTGCGAACCTGCTGCATCAAGGTTGAAATTAAATTGCTTAATGGCCCAGAATGCCCTGTGTTCCATCTCAACTAGCAGGTGACAGGCTTTACCATAGACAATGCGATAGGGAGACATGCCTAAAACAGTTTTGAAGGCCGTGCGGTATGCCCATAAGGCGTCAGTCAAGCGAAGTGACCAATCTTTCCTATTGGGATTAACCGTCTTTTCCAAGATATGTTTGATCTCCCTATTGGCCAACTCAGCTTGGCCATTTGTCTGTGGGTGGTAGGCAGTTGACACTTTATGGGTTACCCCATACTTTTTCATTAAAGCTTCAAATGGACGGTTGCAAAAGTGCGAACCACCATCACTGATAACTGCCTTAGGTACCCCAAATCTAGACAAAATGTTTTCTTTCAAGAATTTCAAAACGATTTTATGGTCATTTGTTCTGGATGGAATAGCCTCAACCCATTTGGACACATAGTCCACTGCCAGAAGGATGTAAAGGTTGCCAAACGATGATGGGAAGGGCCCCATGAAGTCGATGCCCCAACAATCAAAAATTTCAATAACAATAATGGGTGTGAGGGGCATCATGTGCCTTCTAGTGACACCACCCAATCGTTGGCAACGCTCACAGCTTTTACAATATTCAAAAGAATCTTTAAACAGGGTTGGCCAATAAAAGCCACATTGTAAGATTTTCGCAGCAGTTTTCCTAGCAGAGAAGTGACCCCCACATGCCTCACTATGACAGAAAGATATGACACTAGGTATTTCACTATCCGGCACACATCTTCTCAAGATTTGGTCAGGGCAGTACTTAAAAAGGTAAGGGTCATCAAAGAAATATTTTTGCACCTCTCTCAGAAATTTGTTCCTATCCTGGGCACTCCAATGGGTAGGAACCTGTTCAGTCACTAGGTAATTAACAATATCCGCATACCATGGGCAAAGGGAAAGAGCAAATAGTTGCTCATCAGGGAATGTCTCTGAGATGGGAAGGGTGTCAGCAGAATCATCAAAGGATATCCTAGACAAGTGGTCGGCGACAACGTTCTCAACTCCTTTCTTATCTTTAATTGTCAAATTAAATTCTTGGAGGAGTAGAATCCACCTAATTAGTCTTTGTTTGGCATCTTGCTTTGTCAAAAGATATTTCAGTGCCGCATGGTCAGTAAAGACTAAAATAGGTGAACCTAGGATGTACGACCGAAACTTGTCTAAGGCAAAAACCACAGCTAGCAGCTCTTTTTCAGTAGTTGTGTAATTTCTTTGGGCATCATTCATTGTCCTACTAGCATAGTAAATCACATGTGGTTTTTTATCAATCCTTTGACCCAACACCGCTCCTATGGCAAAGTCACTGGCATCACACATGATTTCAAATGGCAAGTTCCAGTCGGGTGTTTGCATGATGGGAGGTGAAGTTAGCATCTCTTTTAATTTACAAAAAGCAACCTCACAATCATGCCCCCACTCAAAAGGAACGTCCTTTCCTAAGAGATTACACAAGGGGCGCGCAATACCGCTAAAACCCTTAATGAACCTCCTATAAAAGCCAGCGTGCCCTAGGAATGATCTCACATCTTTCACAGTCTTAGGGGAAGGAAGCTTAGAGATTAATTCTATCTTAGCCTTATCAACTTCTATCCCTCTAGACGACACAATATGTCCTAGAACTATTCCCTGTGTCACCATGAAATGACACTTTTCCCAATTAAGCACCAGGTTTGTTTCCTCACATCTTTTTAGAACCAAAGACAGGTTCTCTAAGCAACCATCAAAAGAATCCCCGAAAACCGAGAAGTCATCCATGAAAACCTCTACGATCTTCTCCACCATGTCACTAAATAAACCAGTCATGCATCTCTGGAAGGTACCAGGAGCATTGCATAAACCAAAAGGCATCTTCCTAAAGGCGAATGTCCCAAAGGGACATGTGAAAGTGGTCTTTTCTTGATCCTCTAAGGAAACCTCTATTTGGTTATAGCCCGAATACCCATCTAGGAAGCAATAAAAGGCATGTCCCGCAACTCTCTCTAGGATTTGGTCAATGAAGGGTAAGGGGAAGTGGTCTTTCCTAGTGGATGAATTTAGCTTTCTATAGTCAATGCACACTCGCCACCCCGTGGTGACTCGTGTGGGAATCAATTCACCCTCCTCATTCTCTACCACAGTAATACCCGATTTCTTGGGCACCACTTGTATAGGACTCACCCACTTACTATCCGCTATAGGATAGATTATCCCCACATCCAACAACTTCAGAACCTCCTTTCGCACTACCTCCTTCATAATAGGGTTCAATCTCCTTTGAGGTTGGCGGGAAGGTTTGACATCATCCTCAAGATAAATCCTATGGGTGCAAAGAGAGGGACTAATTCCCTTGAGGTCGGC
>JAESVK010041778.1:15000-17500 GCA_017140935.1 Hamamelis virginiana
ATTGGTGGGAGAGAGACATATGTGGATTAGTACAATTATTGGTAGCATCATATTCAGAATTCCAAGAGATACCATACTGGGTCGGACTTTTTCGATTGTTCCCGATCCGTGTAATGGAATAGAATACCCTATGTTTCCTGGAAGCACATACACAAATGGAATTCATTTCTTGTACGCTACAAAATGAATTTAACATAGTTACCCTGATAGAATACTTTTCAGATTAAACCTATCTCTTTTTCTGGTTCCGATTGTGTGTAATTTCAGTTACTAATTTGAATTTGAAACAATTTATCTCATTCAAATTGCACACTGAACTTTTGATATATGCGTCCCAGTCCTAATCCAAGGAAAGAGGATATTAATAAAAGAAAGATCAAACAAGGATCCCGCCCCTCTTAGCAAGGGAATGAATCATTTTTTTTTTCCTTTCTAAGGTAAAGATCCCATCGAAAAAAGAACAAATTCTAAAATAGTGAATTTGATGGAATATTAGATCTTTTAGACTGGGACTCATCTTTATCACACTTCTTTGTCTTCCAAGAAAATTAGATCATTAAAAAAACGGAGTTTAGAACTTAACTCAGTCTTTTTTTACATTTTACTTCTATTGTTTGTTTGGGTTTGTAACCAATGGAAGTGGAAAAACGGTCAGATGATACTTCATCAGATAATTGTACAAGGAAGGTGGTAGGTTATAGAAAAGAAAGAAAGAATGGAAAAGAATGATAAATAAAGGAATTCTTGATTAGATTAGATCAGGAATCCAATTTTGGATTCGGTATGGATAAAAGATCCTCCTATGTTATACTATTCAATTCTCGACGATGAATCGATTTGATAGCTCAGATATTGTTATTCATGATATTGAATCAGATCAATATCATGAATAACAATATCTGAGCATTGAATTTACAGGTGAAAGATTTCTCATCTCTATGGGATTAAATCCCGAGTTATTGCGAAGTAAAAAAAACGAAACGATGAGATTATGGAAGTCAATATTCTCGCATTTATTGCTACTGCACTGTTCATTCTAGTTCCTACTGCTTTTTTACTTATCATTTACGTAAAAACAGTCAGTCAAAATGATTAATTTGAATGAAACTTGACTCCTTAGTTCTTATCAATGATTGAAGAAATAAAATCAAAAGGATTCCAATTTCGCGTCTTAAATGAAATGAGCGGACTAGAATCAGCAGTATTCTATGAGATCCGATAGTATGGTAGAAAGATTCATATATTTCTTTCTACCATACTATTTCTTACTGTTATTGTAGTGTATAAAGTTGTACTGTATAAAGATAGAGGCTTAATATAGATCAATCTAAAATATGTATCTTCATATTCATATATGTAGATATCAATTACATATATGTAATGTACATAGCACCCCAATTCTATTTCTTTGCTTCATCTATTTGATTTGTATTGATTCCAATCAAAAAATCGAGAGGCAACTCTTACGGTTCTAATTCCTAGATTTCTGATTATTTCCAATATGAATCCCGGTATCCATCGAAAGAATCAAATCAATGAAGGAAAAATGGTATAGGCATATATTAATAAAAAAAAACCAAGTAATCTTTTTTTTTTGTTTTTTCGCATTCCGAAGAAGTAATTGATTGAGCCGTTGACAGATGATTCAAGGAGTTCTATGGGAACTTCTTCGGATTTCGAAAAGGAGTAGTAAACCTCATCGATTTGTAACGTTTGAACCATGATATGAAACGAGTTGATAAAGCATAAATCCAATTTATACAATAATAAAGTAAATGCGCAATATGTGACTTGCCCAAGGCAAGATCTTATTATGCGTAGTATCTCGTTGGACAATCGCTATGTCTATGTTGTTTCCCATAGAAAGTGCGTATCCACTTAATAACAGAACGACTTTCTCTCTGAACAGTAAAGTAAAGAGGGAAACAAATAAAAAGGGTCCGTTGTTCCTCGTTGTCCATATATAATTCTGGTAAGAGCCGGTTCACCAAAATAGAAAATTTAGTAAGAATTCGGTTGGAAGAAATTTCCTATCATTTGTATCCCCTTTACTTTCGAAATACGAACATGGGAATCATTGAAATATCTGTTTGATTGAAAGGGTATTATTCATATAATACATTATTCCACCAGAATCCAATGGAATTTCGAAATAAAGATATTTTTATTTAAATTTCATTACTATTTTAAAATTAATATTTTCTCAATAGTTAAAGTTAAAAACGAGAATGATTTATAAAACAATTGAGACAGTTTGATTTGATTCCTCAACTCAATTAGTAGTACCCTTAGAGTCCACTTCTTCCCCATACTACGAGTGAAAGGGAAAATGTAAAGACTACCATTAAAGCAGCCCAAGCGAGACTTACTATATCCATGTGAATTATGTCCCCTATCTCTATGAATATGAAGGAATTATTCCATTATTGCTCACTAATAATAGTGGAATCAATGGTGCAGAGTCAAAAAAAAGGGGGGGATTCTGACCCAACACTATTGA
>JAESVK010041778.1:40000-42500 GCA_017140935.1 Hamamelis virginiana
TCATCGTATGCCCATCCCCCTCATATTGAAGTTAATTACTTAAAAAAACCTTACGTACCATATCTATTTGAATTTTCAATGATGCATTCTAAATTGAAATACAAAAGAAAAGCCTCTATATTCCCTATCTCTTATTCCCTATCCCTTAAACTTAAATGAGGTAACCAATTATTAATTCTCTGTGGATTTCTTGAATTTTAAACAAGAGGGGTTTCGTGGTACTAATTGAATTCAATCAACGGGATTAAGTCTCTTACGACTGGGTTAGGGTAAAATAAAAAATAGGAACAACGACTTAATCTGGACCTCTTAGTCTTTGTACCTAGACTAGCTCGTCTAGCATCCCATAAAAGAGGATCCTTTTTTGATTTATGATTCATATTCATCATCCCCATAGAATTCGGGGAGTAGATAGGACTTAAACAGCAATGGAAGGTATAAATTTTAATATCTATGTCTATCCGAATCTCATTAACAATCAATTCCATATGTAACAGATGTATTTTCTTTGAACCTCATTTTTAGGCATTTTGTCTTTGGCTCTAATGAGAATAATTAGAAATCAATGTAACAATTGAGGCAGGGGGTGATTTAGACACTCTATTCACTTTACTTTATGGAAAGATTACAGAAAAATTACTGAACCGCAAGTCAAATACGTATAAAATGAAGAAATGCTTATATGTATGTATGTATTGTTATCATTCTATTTCAGTGACAACGGTGTTTCGATTTTTGTGAAAAAGATTTGTGATCCAAATATTTAACATAGAATATCCATAATTTAATTACTTCCAGTGACAATTGTTCAGTTTCTCTGATAGATACAGAAATCCCCTATTCTTTTAATTCTGATTTTATCAATCAGATGAAAGAATAATGACCTAAATCTTCCCTTACATATAAGTCTTTTTTATCCACTCCACAGAAAGAAATTGGATTTGCTTTTCGATCTATCTATATGCTTTAAATCAGTGATGATGGTTCAATTCGAAAAGAAACATGGATTTATCTCTCTTATGATGATCAAAATCAAATGCGGTACTTACTGTAAAACATTATTCAACTAATGATGTCGAAGTAGGAAATTTTTTCAATTAAATATTTTTAATGATTTCTTATGAGTCCTTGGTACTTGAAGACGTGTGAGATTGGTGAATCTATCCTATTGAGTCACTCAAAGATACAGATTCAAAAAGAACTTATTTATTCGTGTTATTTATATTTGTGTTATTTATAAATAATAAAAAAAAATGTTGCATTCATACGGGATTAAGTTGAATTCTTGCTGAGACTTCTTCAGAAAAATATCTACCTATCCAGATAGAAGGAAAAAGTATGGATTACTATGTACCGACTGAACCAATGACTACTCATGATTCCATAATTGAATCAATTACATACCGGTTCCAAACTAGAGGAATGTTATGGTAAAACTTCGTTTGAAACGATGTGGTAGAAAGCAACGTGCGACTTGAAAGACATGATCAGCTGTGGATTCTTCCATCCACCATTTTAGATTATATAGGAATGAAAGTGCTCTTGGCTCGACATCTTTTGTTCTGTTCCACTAGAACCCCCATTTGGGGTGTAATGTAAATAGTACATGATATGATGGAGCTCGAGTAGAAAGGATTGATTCATTTCTCAGGGGCAAGGATCTAGGGTTAGTGCCAATCAATAAGTTGGAATAACTTCGTAAGTATATCTTCGATATAGAAATCGAAAGGATCCAATTCGAGCAAGTTTCAAATCCAAAAGGAAATTTTGTTGGAATTGGTAAAACTCTTTTGATCAAAAGTGTAGCACGCGTGAATCAACTGTTCTATGATTCTTTGATAGAAAGAAATCACAAAAAAAGGTATGTTGCTGCCATTTTGAAACG
This sequence comes from Hamamelis virginiana, assembly GCA_017140935.1. Classification (NCBI taxonomy): domain Eukaryota; kingdom Viridiplantae; phylum Streptophyta; class Magnoliopsida; order Saxifragales; family Hamamelidaceae; genus Hamamelis; species Hamamelis virginiana. The sequence continues at coordinate 41,886 of JAESVK010041778.1, forward strand.
ATTAAGGATCACCGAAGTAATGTCTAAACCCAATGATTCAAAGTAAAGATAAAGGATCCTGGAACAAGGAAATACCGTTTTCAATTGTCTCAACAACTAGATCAGAATGAAGAATCCAAATGGATTCTAAACGAGACAAAAAAAGGGGGTTAGAGACCACTCAATAAATGAAATGCCTAAGGGTTTTCTTTGAGCTATTTGGGAGTTATCCAACTTGAGTTATGAGTACAAATGATTTTTGCTTTTTCGAGAAAGAAGAAAAAAAAAAAAAGACTTAAATCATAGTCTAATGGATTTGATGATTTTATGGATCTATTTGCCATTCGAATTCTATACCTAGACATAACTTCGAATCATTTTTTCTCGAGCCGTACGAGGAGAAAACCTCTTATACGTTTCTAGGGGGGGTATTGTTCATCTACATCTATCCCAATGAGCCGTCTATCGAATCGTTGCAATTGATGTTCGATCCCGAAGAGAAGGAAGAGATCTTCAGAAAGTGGGTTTTTATGATCCGATAAAGAATCAAACTTATTCAAATGTTCCTGCTATTCTATATTTCCTTGAAAAAGGCGCTCAACCTACAGGAACTGTTCATGATATTTTAAAGAAGGC
>JAESVK010041807.1:0-10064 GCA_017140935.1 Hamamelis virginiana
AGAACATCGAAATACCATAGTGGAATGGTATGATTGGGGTACAATCACACTCCCCAACTTAGGTTTTGCTAGTCTCTTAGCAAAAAGCTAAATCTATAAATTGAAAAGCCACTTTCGCAGGGAAACGCGATTGCATTTAGCGTATGCAATAAGCCTTTTAAACCACTAAGTTACCTTTCGTGGACGAGTGAAGTCTCGTGAGAGTTTGCAGAAATGATACTCACAAACATGAATAAATAAAAGAATTGGTTAGAAAGAATTTTAACAATATACTATGTACACAGTAGGAGTTTTATCCACTGATATATCATCATTCATAATTGAACATTTATAATACAAGAAATGCTATCTTTAACAGGAAATTAGCAAGTGTTCAATGTGTAGTGAGGTTGAACTTGATAAAAATCAAAGTACTGTAAATAAGAGTATGAGAGTTAACCCATAGTTAGTTTCAACTTCAAAATTCTTACTGATGGTCACTCGCAATGATGTTCACTCTGAAAAGGTTAGTAATCCAGAGTTCCCAAATGGAAATATACAAGTTCAAAACTTATATATTAAGCTCTAATTTAAACGACCAAAGAGAGATGAAATAACAGAGTTATATATGCAGAGATACCATTCATACATAAATAAAACTTAAATAAGCAAGTAATCACAAGAGAATAATGCACAATATTTTAAAATCAAAAAGGTCTTTATAAGCTTATAATGATTTTTGGTTGTAACAAAAAGAGTTTGGAGACTGCAAAATTAGGATGGTTGTAATTTGTTCAGGTTACTACCCTAACCATCCTAAATACCTAACCTAACCCTGACTGTAACTTAAAAAGTTTAACTAACAGAAACAAAGAAGTTTTCAAAAAGAAACTGTCCATGCTCAACACTGAGCATCATCTCATATCACTGCTCATCCCCAGGTGGGATGTCGAATCTCTGATCAGGCTGTGGCTCATCAAAAAGTGCGCGGTCGGCCTGAGAAATAGGCTCGCCGTCCATACGACGCCACATAACCCGGAGCTGGGCGGCCTGCCTCTCCATCATATCTGTCTGCCTGGCAAGCTGGGCGGACTGCCTATCGAGCTGGGCGGACTGCCTCTGCTGAATATGTAGCAATGCCCTAAGTCTCTCTAGGATCTGAGTGAAACATCCCTGAGAACTGGCATCTGACGGAGCAGCTGGAGCCGGAGCTGGAGCAGGAGCAGGAGCAGGCTCTGATGGACCAGCGGTCTCAGCACGTGGCCTCTTCGGCCTAGCAGCCATACTCCTCGCAAGTGTAGTCGGGGTGATAGGCCCCTCGCCCCATCGCAGTGGCTCATCGGAGACAACACCCGCACCCAATGCAAATGCAGTAATCATCTGGGGGTACGGCATGTTGCTCCGTGGCTGAGTGGCAATGAAGGTGCGTATCTCGCTGAAGATCAATGCCGCGATATCCATGGGGTGGTCGCTCAGAAACTCCAGCAATAGCCTCACCGACTCCACTGGTATCTGTGAATCTGTGCCTCTAGCCCTCAGATTGCAGTAGAGCAGCTTGTTCATAGCTGCGTACGATGGATGCATGTTCCCGGTCGTAAAGTACATACCGTCGAATAGACTCCGGTCCACACACACCGCATCGGCGCACTGACTCTCTGTCAGCTGTAAGTAGGTGCTCTCTGCCGCTGATACTGATGGACGCCCGCACCCCAGATAGGTAGCGATGTCGTCTATAGTGAATCTGACTGGGCGGCCCCCAACCTCTGCCTGCAGTGTCTCGGGCTGATCCTCGGCTGGGTGTGCTGTGGTGTAGAACTGGCGCACCACGCTAGCCATATACCCGGCTCCCTTCCTCAGCCAGGTGCTGAGGTGTCTATCCTGCAGGATCTCCACCAGTAGGCCCTCATATCGGAAGGCCTTCGGATCCACGTACCTCTCGACATTGAAGTTCCGCGACGAGAGGATCACTGGCCAGGGTCTAGCAGCTCGCCGGGTCGGTACTCTCCTCGACCCGGTCTCGGTCTCGGCATAACTCTCAAAGTCGTGAGACATGCGCGGCTCGCCTGTCTCGCCAATATCTGGCTGCTCATAAATGTACTCCTCTCGTGGCGGCTGGGCTGAAGACTGACCCCTATCAGATGGTCTCTGCACTGGCACAGGCTGCCACTCAGAATCTGAACTGTCGGGAGAGTCTGGCTGTGCTGGCTCCTGAAATGCCACGCCCTTCCGGCCGGTGGTCTTTTGGCGAACCATAGCTCTGTATATTTTTTTTAGAACCACACGGCAGTAGATAGGAACATAGTTAGCAGTAGAATTTTTTCAGAGGCACTCAAATATATATTTCTTTTTTCAATAATAAGCAACACACAACACAGCCAACTCTTTTAACCCTCATGACAATTCTTTTTTTTTTTTTTAAATCCTATCAGGACTTGCCTAACATCCAGGCTACGTTCAATAACTCTTTTAATTACGTGCACCAATGCATGCATGCCCATGCATGCCATGCATTCCCATGCATAGCCTAACATCCAGGCTTAATTTCACAGCTCCACAGATTAACAACTCCACAGATTCAGTGTAACAAACGCAAGGACAAGTTTCATTATTATTTTAAACTCCAAAAAAACCTAATACTCTATTCTAACTTTTTACATGCAATAACCACGTAAACTAAGTCATGCTATGATAATTTACACAAAATTAAGCCAATTTAAGAAAAATTCAAATTTTTAGAATATGAACGGGTACTCACGTAGTATGGAAGGTGGAAAAGTCTCTGAAAAACCAACTGCCCTTGCCGAAATGTGAAGCTCGTGCAAAAATGCGTCCAAAATGGAACGCAGCAAATGTGAAAACTGATCGGACAGAAATGTGGTATACTGCGCGAGGATCGCTATGGAATCGACCCTGCGCGAAATGGAGGCCTGGGGTGGTCGGAAAGTGAGCTTGAAGGTGAAGGGACACGGCGGCAATGGAGTTTTCAGGCGGAATAACGGTGGAAATGGACGGTTTTTCACGCGGGAAGTACTTAAAAAGCATATCTTCGCGATCTCTATCGATAGCGAACAGCCGCTATCGATAGCCAATAGGTTCTGTCCCGCAGTTATATTTTTTTGAATTTTTGAATTCCTCTATCGATAGCGAACAGCCGCTATCGATAGAGAAGTCAAAATTTTGACTTTTTCCCATTTTTGGCTTATTTTGACTAAATTATCATATTAACTACTCTAAACACTATTTTAAAAGCATAAAAGACACCTCAATGCCCATGGTTTGCTAAGTTATCGAAAAAAATTGGCAACTTTACGGCTCAAAATTGGGTACTACGGGGGTCCTAAACTCTAACAACAATTAACATGGCTCAACAACTCGAAAGAAATGGCCTTAAATCATTTTTCAAAAATGTGCACAATATTCTCAATTGATTAACAAGTTATTTGCATTCTAGCACACGCATGATTTGAACATTTATGCATAATATAACAGGAAAGCAATAACCAAGGATTTGATAGGATGAATATTTAAGTCCCAAGAAATAATCGAATGGTTCAAAATTTGCTTTAAATGTCATAAGTCTCCACTTTATAACAGGTTTTATCAAATACTCAAATTGCCAAATATAAAGATTTAAACCAAGTTCGTGCATGTGCGAGATTGAATACAGGCTAATCACAGTAAAGTTATCAATTAATGTATAGAAAATAGACAACTAGAATTGATATAAATGAAAGAATAAACTCACATTGTAATACATGTTTATTTATCCAATTCTATACAATTAATCTTTACATATATCATACTGGGTTAACATGTATACAAGAATGATAACAATGAATAGTGAATTTCTTATGTATATACAAATTAAATGAACCAATAAATAAATCAATTATATTTAAATGCATAACATATTAACAGAAATATACAAACCCTCCCCAACTAGAAGTAAACATTGTCCTCAATGTTTAACCAAATGGTACGACTAGAAGAATGTATGAACAAGGGAATGGGTGGGTGGGACTAAGTTTAACGTCTTCAGCTAGACGAGAAATTCCTCGTTTAATCAAACTGGTAGGTTGGGTCTTCCAAACTGACAGACTCAATTACCAAACCATCCTGAATGCCCTCACTATCGGTAATACCCTCGATAAAAGGCTTAAGCCTTTGTCCATTCACAAAGAAGGACACACCAGTACGAGGGTTTTGAATTTCTACAGCACCGTGAGGAGTAACCCTAGTTACTACAAAAGGTCCATCCCAACGAGATCGAAGCTTACCAGGAAATAGCCTTAATTTAGAGTTAAACAGCCACACCTTCTGATTAGGTTCAAAAGATTTTCTGTTGATGTGTCTGTCATGAAACTCTTTCATTTTGGCTTTTGCAATTTTAGAATTCTCGTAAGCCTCACGCCTAATCTCTTCGAGCTCATTTAACTGAAGCTTGCGGTGAGAACCCGCTTCCTTCATTTCAAAGTTAAACTTCCTAATGGCCCAAAGTGCTTTATGCTCTAACTCGACCGGGAGATGACACGGTTTGCCATAGACTAGACGGTACGGAGACATACCAATAGGGGTTTTATAAGCAGTCCTATAGGCCCACAATGCGTCGGTTAAACGCAATGACCAATCCTTTCGATCTGGCCTGACAGTTTTCTCTAAGATATGCTTTATTTCCCTATTTGAAACCTCCACTTGCCCGCTAGTCTGAGGATGGTAAGGGGTTGCAACTTTGTGAGTGATGGAATATTTAGCTACGAGAGTTGCAAAGGGTCGATTATTAAAATGTGACCCTCCATCACTGATGATGGCCCGTGGAAACCCAAACCTAGAGAAAATGTTCTCTTGGAGGAAATTCAGTACCACCTTGTGGTCATTGGTCTTAGTGGCTATGGCTTCTACCCATTTGGACACATAATCTACAGCCACTAAGATATATTCAAAGCCATGCGAAATAGGAAAAGGTCCCATGAAGTCGATGCCCCAAACATCGAAAATTTCGACGATCAAAATAGGGTTAAGAGGCATCATATCCCTTCTAGACATAGAACCCATTCTTTGGCAGTTTTGACAGGACTTACAGAAGTCCAATGCATCTTTGAATAATGTGGGCCAAAAGAACCCACACTGCAAGATTTTAGCGGCAGTCTTTTTCCCGCTAAAGTGTCCTCCACATGCTAGAGTGTGGCAGAACTTCAAAACGTCTTGCATTTCACCCTCAGGAATACACCTACGTATGACCTGGTCAGCACAGTACTTAAACAAGAGAGGATCTTCCCAATAATAATATTTTATTTGCGAAAAGAACCGATCCTTCTCTTGTTTCGACCAAAGAGATGGTACAAGGCCTGTGGCATGATAGTTCACTATATGAACATACCAGGGTAAGGTGGAATGAGTGACAGCAAAAAGCTGCTCATCAGGGAAAGAATCCCTAATAGGCGTAGGGTCACTCTCTTCTTCAACTACAATCCTAGAGAGGTGGTCAGCAACGACATTCTCAGACCCTTTCTTATCCCTAATCTCAAAATCGAATTCTTGCAATAAGAGAATCCACCTAATCAGCTTAGGCTTAGTCTCTTTTTTAGAGAGTAGGTACCGCAAGGCGGCATGGTCTGAGTACACAATAGTCTTCGATCCCCACAGATAGGATCGGAATTTATCTAGAGCAAAAACTACAGCAAGCATCTCTTTCTCAGTCGTAGTGTAATTTAACTGAGCCTCATTCAATGTTTTGCTTGCGTAGTAAATAACAAAAGGGGCCTTATCTACCCTCTGACCCAACACCGCCCCCACAGCATAATCGGAGGCATCACACATTAGCTCGAAAGGAAGTGACCAATCAGGAGCTCGCATGATAGGTGCCGAAATCAACATTAAGCGCAGTTTATTGAAGGACTCTATACAGGCTTTATCAAAGTTAAATTCTACATCTTTAGCTAGCAGATTACACATTGGTTTTGCTATTTTGCTAAAGTCTTTAATGAAACGCCTATAAAATCCTGCATGTCCAAGGAAGGACCGGATCTGCCTAACAGTAGTAGGAGGAGGTAGTTTTGCAATTAAGTCTACCTTAGCTTTGTCTACCTCTATTCCCCTACTAGAAATGATATGCCCTAGCACAATGCCCTCACGAACCATAAAATGGCTCTTCTCCCAACTCAAAACAAGATTTGTCTCACAACATCTCTTAAGAACTTTTGAGAGATTAGAGAGGCATTCATCAAAAGAAGGACCGAAAACAGAAAAGTCATCCATAAACACTTCCAGATAGTCTCCTATCATATCAGAAAAGATAGAAGTCATACACCTTTGGAACGTGCTCGGGGCATTGCATAAGCCAAAAGACATACGCCTAAATGCAAATGTCCCGAATGGACAGGTAAACGTTGTTTTCTCCTGATCCTCGGGGTAAACCGCTATTTGGTTGTACCCTGAATAGCCATCTAGGAAGCAATAAAAGCTCTGCCCTGATAATCTCTCCAGAATTTGGTCAATATAAGGCAGAGGGAAGTGGTCTTTCCTAGTCTTGGAATTTAATTTCCTATAGTCTATGCAGACTCTCCAACCAGTGGTAGCTCTTGTAGGGACTAGAATACCCTCCTCATTAGCTATCACTGTTATTCCAGACTTCTTAGGAACCAGTTGAGTAGGGGAAACCCACTCACTATCTGAAATGGGGTAAATGATACCCGCATCCAGTAGTTTCAACACTTCCTTCTTAACTACTTCCTTCATATTTGGATTTAATTTACGTTGGGCATCTCTAGAAGGATTCATACCTTCCTCTAGGTGAATACGGTGCTGGCAGATTGACGGGTCTATACCCTTTAAATCAGCAACCGACCATCCTATGGCTATTCTGTGCTCTTTCAAAATGGATAACAACTTACCTTCCTGTTCTAAATTTAATGCAGATGAAATTATAACAGGCAAGGTGTCGCTTTCACCCAAAAATGCATACTTGAGATTAGCCGGCAGAGGCTTTAACTCAAGTTGCGGCGGAGACTCAAAAGACGTAGGAGAAGGGACACTGGCAATAGACGGAAGTGGCTCAACCCTAGGTCTCCATGGCAGTTTTTCTACAGAGGAGGCAGAATCTAAGACAAGATTTACCTCCATAAACGAGTGCTCCAAATCATGGTCCTCGAACCCAAAGTAATTTAAACATGTTTCTAACGGGTCCTTGGACAGAAGATACGGTGTAGCTTCCTCTACCACCGTATCAATGATGTCAACAAAAGAACAATCCTCAAAGTTATGAGGTTGATTAGCTGCACTATAAACCTGCAGCCTGGTTTTCATGTTACCAAAAGACACCTTCATAATGCCAGTCCTACAATGAAGGACTGCATTAGCAGTTGCTAGAAGAGGTCGTCCTATTATGACAGGGATTTGGGGCCTAGTGACATCAACAGGCTCCATATCTAGGACAATGAAATCTGCAGGAAAGACGAACGAATCTATCTTAACCAAAACATCCTGCAGTATACCTCTAGGTACCTTTGTGGACCTATCTGCAAATTGAAGAATAGTAGGTGTGGTTTGGAGTGCTCCAAGCTCCATTTTGGCGTAAATTGAATATGGAAGAATATTCACACTTGCGCCAAAATCAACTAACGCTCTATCAATGAAGTGGCTTCCTAAGAAGCAAGGTATAGTTGGCGTTCCTGGATCTTTTCTCTTAATTGGGGCTTGGAATTGACACACAGCACTAGCAATATCAACTGGAGCTATGGTTTTAGATAAATGCACTCGCTCCTTGCGTTGCTGTGTGCACATTTCCTTCAAAAATTTGGCATACGAAGGAATCTGTTTTATGGCATCTAGCAGAGGTAAATTAATATGGACGCTTTTAAACACCTCTAACATATCCGACATGCTTGCCCCCTTCTTAGCTCTTCTCTCAGGCGCAATTAGCGCGGATGGAAATGGGGCTTTCGGCACGTACGATGCTACTGGATTGTCTATAGCTGCGGGAAAGTTATCCCTCGACGCTTCAGACTCTTTCTCAAATGCAGGCTCTCTCTCTATCTCCCTCTCTTTTTCTCTTTCTTTCTCTCTCTCTATCTCTTTCTCAATCTCTCCCACTTTATTATCTATCACCTTCCCACTACGTAAGACTGAAACAGCCTTAACTTCCTCATTAATATGTGGGTTCTGAGAAGTGGAACTCTCAGCTACAAAAGCTCCCTTGGGATTGGCAACAGCCTGACTCGGAAATTTCCCTTCCTCTCGGCGACTAAATGAAGCCGCTAGTTGACCCATTTGGGTCTCTAACTTTGAAATGGATTGGGAATGGGAATGAGTGAGTTGGGCTGAAGCCTCTAGGCTTTTCAGGGTAGCTAAGACTTGTTCCTCAAAACCAGGGGTTCTATGAGGTTGTGGTGGTGGTTGAGTCACAGCTTGACTTTGGTATTGGGGTGCAGGTGCTTGAGGAGCACCATAACTGGGATACTGGGGTTGCATCAATGGTGGTCTATAGGGTTGACTGATAGCAGGGTTACTGCTATATGGGGGTCTTGCAGGCTGACTAGGATTGGATCCTCTAGGCTGGCTTGACCACTGGAAATTGGGGTGAGTCTTCCACCCAGGGTTGTAAGTATTGGAATACGGATCATTCCTAGGTGGTGCATATCCTTGAGCAGCATTAACCTGCTCTTGGACAAACTCAGGGTACTGGCCCGCCATAGGACAATATGGGGTCTCATGAGTGGGGTCAGTGCAAATATTGCACACCAAGTTGACAGGTTTCACATGGGCTTTTGAAGATTGCCCTTGTGCCGCGATTAATTGGTCAAGCTTTTGAGACAGAGCCTCAACTTGCTTATTTGCCAGAACTTGGGTGTCTACATCATAAATACCGCCCTTTTTGGGAGACGGTTTCTTTGCTAACGCATCATCACGGTTACCTAAAGACATTGAGGCCATGTGGAACGAATCCTCACTCAATGCTTCAAATAATGCCCACATTTCATCCTCACCTTTACTTAAAATGGCTCCCCCACAGGCAGATTTCACTGTCTGTGTGTCACCCTCTGTTAAACCTCTAACAAAAGACTCAATGATTTGCCACTTAGGTACATCATGATGGGGGCATAATCTAAGGAGTTCCTTCATTCTTTCCCAGGCTTCGTGGAAAGATTCCTGTTCATGTTGGACGAAGTTGGTTATACCTCGTCGCATCTGATGTGTTTTACCGACAGAGTAAAATCTAGACAGGAATAGCTTTTGAAGCTGTTCCCAAGTTGTGATAGGGACAGGGGTTTGGAGAGTACAAAGCCAGTGTTTGGCCTTGTCTTTCAGGGAAAACGGGAATAAAAACAATTTCAGGGATTCTGGATGGAACCCTTGAATTCTGATAGTAGAACAAATTCCTAAGAATTCCTGCAAATGGTCGTATGGGTTCTCTCTATCTAACCCATAGAACGTTGGAAGCATCTGAATGGTAGCATGCTTAATCTCATAGATGAGATTCTCTATGTGCGGGATTTGGATACAGGAGGGTGGATTAAAACTATTGGGCATGAAGTGATCCCTCAAAGTTTTAAGACCTGATGGTGGTTGAATATTATCCGCTGGTAACATGGCAGTGTGTGCAGATGATTCAGCCATTTCAAATTGATGCGAAGGTACTGACTCACTAGACTGACTTTGAGAAGCCTTAACAGCTCTCAGAGTTCTTTCAATTTCTGAATCCAAAGGGATTACGTTGAAAGACAACGACCTTCTACCCCGCATATAATTGGTCTCCACAGAAAATCACGGAATTATAATAAACAAATTGTGAGCAGGTAATATTGAGCTTTTAATTTGTTATTTTAAGCGCGCGGGAGTGAAGCTCCCAATTCCGGATTTCAGCCACCTGTCGTTAGAGAAGAAAGAATAATGAATAAAAAATGATAATTATAATATCTAGATATTAACAGTATAAAGAATGTATATATTAAGTAATATTAACAATATTTAATATTTACTACTTAAATTAAATCCAAATCTCTTTTTAAATAAACCTTAGCTCCCCGGCAACGGCGCCAAAATTTGATCGACTCAGACGACGAGGGAGATTATTCCCCGTCAGTGATCAG
>JAESVK010041808.1:0-23170 GCA_017140935.1 Hamamelis virginiana
CTTTTTTCATGCAAACATTTTTGGGGTTAAGTTCACCACAAGGACCATGCATCATGTATTTTTTTACAGCTGTACGCAAGTGAGGCATATCTTCATAAGGAATTTCAACTAAAACATACTCATCAAAAGAAAGCGGTGAAACAATTTTTGCTGGATGTTTAAGAATAAGAAGAAATGCACATGAGGCAGACCTCGTTTTTGAAATTCTATTACATAGACATATCCTGCAACAGGCCCAAATATTTGTTTTATGAATAAATCGTGCTTTAACTCTTCAAGTTTGGAACGAAAAACTCTTGCAGTCAAATCAGGTCTATTTTGTGCCTCTTCACCCTCATCTAGACACTGTCTAATTTCAGCCCAAGATAGGTTACAAGTCATAGTGATGAATAAATCTGGCTTACCTAGTTTTTGAACCAATGCCATTGCATCAGATAATCTACGTTTCATGTCTCGTGGACCACCAACAAAGGTTGGTGGTAAAATAATTCTCTGCCCAACACATTTAGCAGAAGTTTCACCACCTGCAATACTATCAACAATTCCACAATTCTATCCTCTTCAAACATGGCATCAATGTCATCATCCTCGCTCTCATCACTTTCACTTTCATGCCTCTTTCCCCTTCCCTTTTTCACAGGTTGGGAAGAACTTGTTTTCCTCTTCTTAACCGCCTGCTCCACAGAAGAGCCTGAGGCTTTCCCTCCCTTCGGCGTCTTGGTTCTAGCCATGAACGTCACGACTAAACCAATCATGCAAAGTAGCACTAGCATGGCTACCAAACAATCCCAAATGCCCATTTCAATAAACATCATACACCCTCTCTTCGCATCACAAAGCATTTTCCTCCCCAAAGCTTCCATACTCAACACAAATTACCACAAAAGAAGTACAATCCCCAACAAAACACCACACCTCACCCTAACACAATTTGCCAAATGGAGAAATGAAAACCCTAGCTTGCTTGCAAACTTCAAAAACTGATAAACTTACCCACAACGCATGAGAAGCTCCAAATCACCCAAAGGAAGTCCACCACAGCCACTCTAATGCATACCCGTCTTCAATCGATGGGAAGAGTGTGTAAGTGGGTGGATTTTCAGGTTTAGGGTTAGGGTTTGATGGGAATGAGATGATATGGGGTGATATGTTGTGAAAAAGTGAGAAAAACTAGGGTTTTGATGGTGGATTTGGTGAGGGATGGTAAAATCTCTCCAAAGTGATGGAGATTACTTGGAAGGGGTTAAAAATGAGAGGAAAGTTGAGAGAAGGGGGTGAAATAAGGTTGAAATGAGGTAAAACACAGGCTAGGGCTTTAAAAAGCTCGAATTTTTGAATTTCTGCAGAGGGGTACCGGTCCCACTTAAAGGGGGTACCGGTCCCTTTTGCTTCTGGTGGAGGGGTACCGGTCCCCATTGGGAGGGGTACCGGTCCCACTTGCAAATTTTTGCCAGATTTGAGACTTTTTGCCACTTTTCACCCTTTGCAACCCACAATACCTCCTTCGAATGAGTTTTCAACCACCACCACCTTAAAACACCGGGGAAAAAGTACCACGGCATGCTAACACGGCTCCGCCTTCCAAATTTACCCTAGGGTTCCTAAGCTTTGAACGAATTGGCACTCTTGGCTCAAATTAGGGTTCAAAATGGAAACTTTCAAGGAGTTGAGGTTCAAAAGAGCAATGATGGCCTAAAATCATCTTTCAAAGTTGTACAATTGTTCCAAAATGAATATGATGCATACAAATGAAAGTTCATGCGAAAATGCAATTCTTGAAGCTTAAATCAAGCGAAAGTGTGCTTGAAAACAAAAATCATGACTTGCGAGGCTTACAATACCAAATGTATTCACAATGAACATACTTTGATGCGAGTCACGATGTGGAAACATGAATAGATGAATGAGATGACAAAAGGTTCAAGTGATATGCTGTAAGTTAGTTCCACTCTAATGGCGTGCATGTGCAATGGAAGAGTTCACATTCATAATGCAAGTTCAAAAGGAAGCATAGCATATAAGTCTCAAGTTTTATTCTCATGTAAGCTCAAAAATCGAAAAATTTTGCATCAAAAGTATTTGCTAAGATTCATGCTAAACATGCTACTCTATACCCAAAAAGAAGCTACCTATTGTGTGAGAATGAGCATGAAAAATGAACACAAGTGAACCTCCCCCCCTACTTAAGAGTGAGCATTGTCCTCAATGCATGAAAAGATAAGCATTTAAAGACAAAAATGGGAAGAGGGTACAAAAGCACCTGTAAATCATTTACACTACAGTAAATCTGAACAAAGGTTAGAGTATCCACAATTTCTAAAAGAAAGCAACTAACAAAGGTAAAAAGAACTATATACACATAATCGCAAAAGAAGTTACTCTGATGGGGCCTCGCAATAGACTGGGTCTACAAGTTCCTCTTCCACAGTCTCATGCGAAAAGTTCTCCAAAAATGGCTTGAGGCGCTGTCCATTCACTTTGAAAATGTTGCCATTCTTGGGATTCTCAATCTCCACAGCCCCATGAGGGAACACGGACTTGACAATGAATGGTTCCACCCATCGGGACCTCAACTTGCCAGGAAAAAGGTGCAGCCTAGAGTTGTACAACAGGACCTTTTGATTTGGCACGAAAGACTTACGACCTATGTTCTTGTCATGAAACGCTTTCATCTTGTCCTTGTAAACCCTAGCACTTTCATAGGCGTCTTGCCTAATCTCTTCAAGCTCACTTAGCTGGAGCTTCCTCTGCTGACCTGCGGCATCAAGATTAAAATTCAAGTGTTTAATAGCCCAGTATGCCCTATGTTCCATCTCCACTGGCAGGTGGCACGCCTTTCCATACACTATGCGATAGGGAGACATGCCTAACACAGTTTTATAGGCCGTGCGATACGCCCATAAGGCATCAGTCAACCTAAGTGACCAATCTTTCCTATTGGGGTTCACAGTTTTCTCTAGGATGTGTTTGATCTCCCTATTGGCCAATTCAGCTTGGCCATTTGTCTGTGGGTGGTAGGCGGTTGACACTTTATGGGTTACCCCATATTTTTTCATTAAAGTCTCAAAGGGGCGGTTGCAAAAATGCGAACCGCCGTCACTAATGATAGCCTTAGGCACCCCAAATCTAGACATGACATTTTCTTTCAAAAATTTCAATACTACTTTATGGTCATTGGTCTTAGATGGGATTGCCTCAACCCACTTGGACACATAGTCCACTGCCAGCAAGATGTACAGGTTACCAAAGGAGGATGGGAAAGGTCCCATAAAGTCGATGCCCCAACAATCGAAAATCTTAATAACTATGATGGGTGTGAGGAGCATCATGTGTTTCCTAGTAACTCCCCCTAGCTGTTGGCAACGCTCACAGGTTTTGCAAAACTCGAAAGAGTCTTTGAACAAGGAAGGCCAATAGAAACCGCATTGTAAGATTTTGGTGGCTGTCTTCCTAGCAGAGAAATGACCCCCACATGCCTCACTATGACAAAATGACATGATGCTCGGTATTTCAATATCCGGCACACATCTTCTCAAAATTTGGTCAGGGCAATATTTAAAGAGGTAAGGGTCATCAAAGTAATATTTCTGCACCTCTCTCAAGAATTTCTTTCTATCCTGGGTACTCCAATGGGTAGGAATCTGTTCAGTCACAAGGTAATTTACAATATCCGCAAACCAAGGATAGTGGGAAAGAGCAAACAGTTGCTCGTTAGGGAAGGTCTCAGAAATGGGGAGGGTGTTAGCAGAATCATCAAAGGAGATCCTAGACAAGTGGTCGGCGACAACATTCTCAACTCCCTTTTTATCTTTAATTGTTAAATTGAATTCTTGGAGGAGTAGAATCCACCTAATTAGTCTTTGCTTGGCATCTTGCTTTGTCAAAAGGTATTTAAGTGCCGCATGGTCAGTAAAGACTAAAATGGGTGAACCTAAGATGTACGACCGGAACTTGTCTAAGGCAAAAACCACCGCTAGCAACTCTTTCTCAGTAGTTGTGTAATTTCTTTGGGCATCATTCATTGTTCTACTAGCGTAGTAAATGACATGTGGTTTTTTATCCACCCTTTGACCTAACACCGCTCCTATGGCAAAATCACTGGCATCACACATGATTTCAAAAGGCAAATTCCAGTCGGTTGTTTGCATGATAGGAGGTGAAGTTAGCATTTCTTTCAGTTTACAAAAAGCGACCTCACAATCATGCCCCCCCCACTCGAAAGGAACGTCCTTTCCCAAGAGATTACACAAGGGTCGCACAATCCCGCTAAATCCCTTAATGAACCTCCTATAAAAGCCAGCGTGTCCTAGGAATGATCTCACATCTTTTACAGTCTTAGGAGAAGGAAGTTTAGCAATTAACTCGATCTTGGCCTTATCAACCTCTATTCCCCTAGACGACACAATATGTCCTAGGACTATTCCCTGTGTCACCATGAAATGACACTTTTCCCAATTCAGCACAAGGTTTTTCTCCTCACATCTTCCTAGAACCTTAGATAGGTTCTCTAAACAACCATCAAAAGAATCCCCAAAGACTGAGAAGTCATCCATGAAAAATTCAACAATCTTTTCCACCATATCACTAAACAACCCAGTCATGCATCTCTGGAAGGTACCAGGAGCATTACACAAACCAAAAGGCATTTTCCTAAAGGCAAATGTCCCAAAGGGACATGTGAAAGTAGTCTTTTCTTGATCCTCTAAGGAAACTTCTATTTGGTTGTAGCCCGAATATCCATCTAGGAAACAATAGAAGGCATGTCCCGCAACTCTCTCTAGGATTTGGTCAATGAAGGGCAAGGGGAAGTGGTCTTTCCTAGTGGATGAATTTAACTTTCTATAGTCAATGCACACTCGCCATCCCGTGGTGGCTCGTGTGGGAATTAATTCACCCTCTTCATTCTCTACAACAGTAATACCCGATTTCTTGGGCACCACTTGTATAGGACTCACCCACTTACTATCCGCTATAGGATAGATTATCCCTACATCCAACAACTTCAGAACCTCCTTCCGCACAACCTCCTTCATAATAGGGTTCAATCTCCTTTGAGGTTGGCGTGAAGGTTTGACATCATCCTCAAGATAAATCCTATGAGTGCAAAGAGAGGGACTAATTCCCTTGAGGTCGGCAATAGACCAACCTATGGCACTTTTGTGGTCTCTAAGCACTTCCAACAATTTAAGCTCTTGGTCAATCTCCAAGTGAGAAGAAATGACCACGGGATAAGTCTCATTGTCACCTAGGTACACATATTTCAAATCAGAGGGCAAGGGTTTCAACTCTAATTCCGGTGGTTGGATACTTGATGGGACAAGACTTTTCTCAATGGGTGGCAATGCTTCGAAGCGAGGCACCCACCCATTCACTTCTAAAACTTCTTCTTCATTGAGCATGGAGTATAGAAACTCCATCTCTTCACTCACCTCCTCGTCATCAACAATTCCATTTACTAGACATGACTGCAAGGGATCATCATGGGCGGAAAGATCCCATTGGTGCTGCACTAAGGTATCTATCCTACTCACCTCATGCACCTCTTCCTCCATATCTTCCCCCACTTTCCTTATCAAATTGAAAATATTCAAGTTAACAGTCATGTTTCCAAAGGTTAGGGTCATCAACCCACTCCTACACTGAATCAAAGCATCAGCTGTGGCCAAGAAAGGCCTACCAAGAATCACAGGGAATTAACTCCCTTGATCTACTACAGGGTGGGTCTCTAACACCACAAAATCCACAAGGAAATAGAATTTATCAACTTGTACAAGTACATCTTTCACTACTCCCCTAGGTATCTTAACACTCCTGTCAGCTAATTGAAGTTTGATCCCAGTTGACTCTAGTTCTCCCAACCCCAACTCCACATATACAGAATATGGCAACAAATTAACACTCGCCCCCAAATCCACTAAAGCTCTACCCACCTTGGAACTTCCTATGGTTATTTCAATGGTAGGGGTCCCGGGGTCTTTGTATTTACGGGGCAAGGTGTTTTGCAAGAGGGATGTGGATTGCTCAGTCATAAACACTTCCTTATGCACCCCCAAATTCCTTTTCACTGTACACAAGTCTTTCAAGAATTTTGCATACGAGGGCACCTGTTTAATAGCATCCAACAAAGGTATGTTGACTTTCACCTGTTTAAACAATTCAAATATCTCAGCATGATTTGTCAATTTCTTAGGTGCCCTAAGTCTTTGGGGAAATGGCGCGGCAAGAATAAATTTAGCCCTCTCTTGGCTTGAACCAATATCAACACCACTTGGTTTGGGAACGCTAGGCTCATTTTCAATATCTTTCTCATCCACCTTAGATTCCTTTTGTAAATTTTTAGAAACTTCTTTGTTGGAATCCTTGGGTGGGATGGTTTTGTCAATAATCTTTCCACTTCGAAGAGTGGTAATGGCCTTGGCATGTTCATGGTTCCCTTCATTGGGATTTGAGGATCCAATGCTATGTTGACCTTGTGGATTTTGCACGGGTTGAGAGGGAAACTTCCCCTTCTCTTGTTGAAGTGCTCCCAAGGTTGTGGTCAACTTAGTCAATTGGGTTCTCATATCCCCTATGGCTTGATTGGTTTGAGCTTGACCTTGCACAAGTTGTGCAATCACATTATCATAATTCCTCTTGTGGGGTGGTAGATAGGAGTTTACCGGTGGTGGACCAAAATTTGGGTTAGGGTTTGATGGAAACCCTTGACCTTGGTAGTTGGGACCTTGACCTTGATTTTGAAAACCTTGGTTTTGAAAGTTTTGATTTTGGAAATTTTGACTTGGAAAACCTTGGTTACTTTGAAAAGGATTTGGATTTGGGTTGCTTTGGCTTGAGGAAGCATTTCCTACATCACTCTTCCAACTAAAATTGGGGTGTTTACTCCACCCCGGATTGTAAGTTTCAGAAAATGGAGAGTTGAAGGGCTTCCTTTGGTAGTTGAGAGCATTGGCTTGCTCAATTTGAATGGCTCCCTTAACTTGGGGAAGATTAGGGCAATCTTGGGTGGAATGAGTGGGATCATCGCAAATTATGCACAAGTCCTCCACCCTAGATCCCGTAGGTGCCGTAGGCACTTTGGGCACGGTGCTCACCTCACTCACCTATGGCCTCTAACTTCCTAGTCAAGCTAGCTATTTTGGCTTGGAGGTCATCATTATCCTTCACATGATGTTTTCCTCCTCCGACGGGTACACTTTGCACTCTAGCGGCATCAAGAGAGGAATTAGTCTCCTAATTCCGGGCATTCTCCGCTATGGAATCAAAACACTGTATGGCCTCTTCAGGGCTCTTCTCATAAAACTGTCCCCCACTCATCATTTGGATATACTGTTTGTTTTCTAGGGAAAGCCCTTGATGAAAGTAGCCAATGATTTGGCCTATATCCAAACCATGATGAGGGATAGCATTAAGAAGCTCTTTGTATCTTTCCCATACAGTTGCAAAAGATTCACCCGGTTTTTCAGAAAAGTTTTGGATTGCTCTCAAAAGTGCATTAGTGCGCCCCGGAGGGAAAAATTTATCAAGGAATATGCGTTGCATATCACTCCAATTGTGGATAGAATTAGGGGTAAGAGAGTGAAACCATATTTTCGCTTTGTCCTTAAGAGAGAAAGGGAATAAAACCAAGCATATGATATGTATGGGCGATCCTGTAGAAAGGAACGCGCTACACACATCCTCAAAGTCTCTCATGTAAGTATAGGGATTCTCATAATCGAACCCTCTATATTCAGGGAGAAGACGAATCATCTCCGATCTCATGGGAAAATTATGGGCCTCTTGAGGTAGACAAATACATGAGGGTGTGGTGGTTCTTGTAGGTCTCAAAATCTCTCTAAGAGTCCTCCCTAAATTAGCCAAAGGGACAGGGGGCTCTCTATATGGTTGAGCATAGGGATTAGGATTCCCCCTTCCCACCGCCGGGGTTGCCGGCGGAACAACACCATCTCCTTGCAGCGGAGGGTCATAAGGTCTTTGAGGGTTGTGAGGTAACCCTTGGTCATTTGGATTTAAAGGAATTTGTTGATTCTCAGTGTGCTCCATTAAAGGAGTGGAAGGTAAGTGAAATAAGCGTCTTGCAATTGGATTACTAGGAGCTTGTTGAGGTGTGATTCTTACAAGTCGGTGTTGCTCATCACGAGCCCACGCCGACATGCACTAATTTCACCTCAACCAAAATGATATTTACAAGAGTTATATACACAAAGAATTTTTGCATAAAGTAAAAGAGGTGAGAAAACTTACCGGATTTGCAATGTCATTGCAAATTACCACTAGCTCTCTCTCCGAATCAACTAGAACGCTCGCCACTCCCCGGCAACGGCGCCAATTGCTTGAACGAAAATTGATGTGTTGTGCGCATGAGATTCCCAAGCGTAGGAGTCCTATGGTCGTCAAGCAATAAAACTAGGGAGTACCTAGGTCATTTCCACAGGGAGTGGAATAGGTTCTAGTGATTCTTAGGTTATGCTACCCAATGAATGTAAAAACAAGTGTAAACATGGGGGTTTGTTTGATTGTGAGATTTGTGCCAAATTAATGGCAAAGATTTGATTTGTAAACTTGTAAATGAAAGAAAGGATGGGTTTTATGGATTCATTCCTTCATAGCCTAGGTCTAGTGGTTTCTCAAACATTACTCATTCAAATGGTCCATGTGACATATGGCTTTGAATGGAAAGATTTAACAATACAAGTTCAAGAGAATAAAACATATGATGGATGCAACTTACTACTCAGTTTGAGGTTTTAACATATACATGGAGTTCATATGTGCTCATCACCACTATACAACCTCTCACAAATCATATCTTGGTCATGAATATGACTCCATGTGGTTTCAAAAGGGAAGAGAGTAGAAGAGGCCACATTCCATTAACAATAAAGCATTTGAGTTGAGAGACCACCATTACCTAAGGCATTGGAGAGGAACTTCACCATAAAACCCTCCTTAAATGCTTAGCTAGCCATAATGAAGAAGACAATAACCATACACAACCATAAAAGCTGAAAAAGAGTAAATGCTATGTAATAAATGATCCAAAATAAGTGTAGCTTACAACCTTGAGAGTAAAATGGAAAACAACAACCTAAACTAGGGTTTACAAAGCAAGAACAACAATAAAGATCAACAACCTAAGCTACTCTAAGCTAGAAATGCAAGAAACCAAGAAAAACTAAGCTAAAACCCTTAAGAACTAAGCTAACCCTAGAAAACCAAACTAAGAGCAAGAGAGAATGGTTCATTCAGCTGCAAAAGCACAATAAATACCCCCCCAAAAGGGTATCAAACATGGGGACCAAAGGACAAGAGTGCCCTTGGGTTTGGAATGATTTACGATTGACCCGGAGGCTTTCCTGAACAAAGGGACCGGTACCCCTCCTAAGAGGGACCGGTACCAACCACTACTGCAACATGGGGACCAGTACCCCTCATGGAGGGACCGGTACCCCCTGCTGAAATGCCCAATTTTGCCTTGTAAAGCCCTCCAAACTCCCTCGCTTCGTGCTCGCTTGCCCCGAATGATTATAAGAGCTCGAAAGACCGCTCCAAAGGTGCTTGGTCCTTCAATGCCTTGGAATTGGGTGGATGACTTGCTTGGGGAAGGCCTTGACGGAGAATGCTCCAAAGATGCATAACAACGAGCATGAGAAAGTGCTAGTTTGCCTTGGTCAATGGATGAAAACCTTCGGAATTCATCGAACACCTTCAAAAGAATGGAATTAGCACCATGCAACCTGCACGTGCTCAAAAACAATGAAAGGATTAAAAATACCAGAATCAAGCCAAACTAGGGTTGAAGAACAGGTAAAATGCACAAAAAGACAAGTAAAAATGGGCGAATTATGTGCTAAACACATTACCTCGAGATCGACCTTCACTATCAACAAGGACTGTGAATATACACAGACAATGAATAAGATTTTTGAAATACATGAATAGACCATGGCAAAGAAATATAGAAAAACAAACCACAGTACAAATTTGAATTGGAATTACCCTTATTCTCTTTTGCGAGCAAGCTTTCTGGTGTTGTAAAATTATGGACACTCGTTAAATTTTGGCCCATGCAAAGAGGTTCATTCAAAGATAGATTAATTCTTTTAATACCACTATGCCATCCACTTTCTCCATGAGGAAATAATAAAGGATACTGCAATGGATCATAACATCCAAAAAAGTAATTTACACTGTGTTTTTCTCCCAAAGAAGCCTGAACAATTATGTTTCTACTTGTTGCTACATTTTCATCTCAAGATTCTATCCAAATACCTCCAACCTGGGAAACACTCAGAGCATTATAGACACGCTGAATTGATAACTACAGTTTGATCCATAAGGTTTAGAAGGTCTGACAGCCGACGGAAGAAAAGGGAATATGGATTATTTTGGAGCAATCGCATGATTATCCAAAGAACACCAGGCTGCAACCTATCTGTCTGACTAAGTCTAGACTGAAATTCATGATCAGTATCGTACAAATACAATTGAAGATAGGCTGCTGGTTTGTTTGAAGGAATAAAGCCATCAATATAATGATAAATCTGTCCTTGAACTCTAAATGTGTAAACACCATTGTTCCTCTTACAAAGATCTTTATCGTATGTAACACCAAGCGAAGTAAAAGCAAAAAAATTATTATACGTACATATGTATGTCCTAAAATGAACTGCTTCATCAGAAGATGATGTAAGTAAGTAAACAAGTTCCTGTGGAGGCTCGGAGGATGCTAGCTTTTTTTTTCCATCAGAACAACAAAATCGTTTTGGTTCACATTGGAATTTTCTAGCACCACGGTGAGAACAAGATGCAATTGGCTCTAAACTAAATGTCTGAGCAGGTAAGCGTAAGAGACAAGTATTGATAGCAATATATTGACAATTATCATCAGGCATTATTGTTTTATCTAGCAATTCAACATCAACGGGGCTTGCTCCACACAAGATGTCTAAATGACCAGGAATATGCTGGCTGACCAGAGAATTAGAGCTAGAACCGTATTCATAAATACTCTGCACATCAAGAAAATTGAATAGCCAACAAGGAATATCAATAGGATAACTAACCATTGAATTAGATGCCAAACCATATTTTTAGACATTCTTAAATGCGAGAGAAGCAGATACCTGACAATGATCAATAGTGCCAAGAACGGGTAATTCTGTTTCCCGCTGAAGGAAAACATCATGCAAATGCTGATTTTCAATGGGAACAACATGCAACTCATTTATAGACTCCAAACCACCAAAAGAGACTGAAATATCTCTAAGAGCATTATCTCTGCAAGCTGTATCTAAGAAAAATAATTTGTAATTTTTTTAACATGGAAATTAAGGAGAATAAATAATACACACACACACACTATATATACAGAAATGATTCATTAGAGTTCCTTTTTACGGTCCACTCCTCACTGGGATAGTCGGGATAGGTATTTTGAAAAATCGATAGTTGGATTAGATAGTCTTGTTACGTTTTTCATGACCGCCAAAAATCACAGCGATCCAACGGTCAGTTTTACGAACTGTCTTATAAAATTGGAGATGTGGAGCCAACCTTGCATAATCTTATGCAAGGTCGACCTTATAATAGAATGACTGTATATATATATATATATATATATATATATATAGGAAACCCCTCATAGACCAAATATGAAAGATAAAAAAAGAAAAAGGTAAAAATATATACATATATAGGAAAAAATGAGTGTATTTTACCCATCGACGAAGAAATCAAAGAATTTTCAGATGAACCATAATTTGTAGAAGCGAAATCACACTGAATAGATGAACCAACAACTTTTCTCTTCTTTCTGTCACAGGAGATACCTTATATAAAGCCAAAAATCGAAAGAAAGCATCACCAAAAAATACTATAGCTTTCTACCATAATAAAGCGCACACTTTAAAATTTAGGAGAAAGTATAAATGACAGGATAATAATCTATACCTTGAGTAACAGTAGGATCATTAAAAGTTTCAACCACAGAACACTCTAGCAAAACAGTCTTATCCAAGGCACCGCCAGCACACATTAGTTCATCATAAATTTCCGCAAATGAAGAATCCACTAAGTTAGGTTCAACAATTCCATGAACCAAAGAGCCCAAGGTATGTGCTACTTCTATAATCGGACACTCTATCAAAGTGTCTGAATCACAATTGATTTCTATAATAGCACATTCTATCAACGCACTTTCGTCCATTGGAGAACCATAAAAACAAAGAATCCTCGAAGCAAATTTTTTTTTGATCCGTACTGTTAAGAGAAACGAAAACAAAGCAAGTTACTTATAAGGTCTACACATACTTGCAAAGAAGTACCCCAAAAATAACAAAACCAAGATATATAGCCACAAAAAAGTATACCAAATGAGCATAACTGTAAAGAAACATACCATGAATACATGATTGTACAAAAGAAAATAGAAAGCTCAATACATATAATTTATTATTACAATAGATTAAAGAAAAACGGAAGACAATAGGAATAAAATGCAAACATAAAAGACAACAAAGGAAAAACGATAATAAGCTCGAAATTAAGAATATAGCTGGAAAAGAACACCGGCACAGCAAGGAAAAGAACACTGGCACAGCAAAGAGCAACAAGCAAACAAACCCTGCAAATTCAAAGCACAAATAATTGCAAATAAGGATAAACACTAACGAAAAGAAGGCAAACAAAGCGCAGCAAAAAATCACAAGATTATAATAAATATGAAAAAGAATAATAATAACCAAACAATCAACAAGTCAAACCAAGTAGCAGGAATCTGAAAGGCAACCAATTAGAGAAAATAAACAAGAGTGAACCACATATTATCAATAAATAAATAAATAAAATCAGGAAAAGCACGACCATAAAAAATAAGCACAAAAATTCATAGCATCAAATACATGACCTCACAGAACAAAAGAAAAAGCTTAATAGATATGATTCATTGTCACTATAAATTAAAGAGAAACGAAAGACAATAGAAACAAAATGGAGGCATAAAAGACAAGAAGTGAAAAAACAAAGATGAGGCTGGAAAATATACCTGGCAAAGAAGACCGATGCAGTAAACAAGAACAAGCAATGATACCCTGGAAATTGAAACAAATAAAATTACAAAGAAAGTGCAAGAAAAAATCATAGGATTGTAATAAAGATAATCAAAGAAAATAAACCAAAGAGAACCACATCAAAAAGGGAAAAAAACAAAAAAGCATAAAGAACATAACTATAGAAAGTAATCCAAACATTTTAACTCTAACCAAAAAGGAAAAGATAAACTGAAAAGATCACATATGATAACCATGGGAAGCCAAACAAAGCGCGACAAAAAAAATCAGAGGACTATAATAATAAATAGCAAAAAGAATAATAACAACTAAACAGCCAACTATACAAAAGAACCAGAACAAATTTCAAACCCAAATAATTATTAGAGAAAATAAACTAAAGGGAACCACAATTTCTTTATTTTTTATCTATACTTTTTAAAATTTCAAACCCAAATAACTATTAGAGAAAATAAACCAAAGGGAACCACAATTACTTTATTTTTTATCAATATTCTTTAAAAAATAACGATAGCAAAAAATTCAAACACTCCAAATCCAACAAAAATAATAACTTTAACCCCATAACAAAGAAAAAACTAAACTATAATAAACCATTAAAAATCGCAGACAAAGAACAACAGGCCGATGACGCGATAACAGCAAAAGCAAAGATCAATAAAGAAGCTAATGAGAAGTAAATAAGCTAACCCATCACCAAAAAAACATCTAAAAATCCACATACCTGAAGTTGTTTATCCCGAAATAACCAACAAGAAACAAAGAAGCCAATTCACCATAAAAACCATCCCACAATCTACATACCTCAAGGTGCTTCTCCTTTCACACGAAACCAAAGAACTGAAGTGCAAAACAAGTTGTCAGAAAGCCATACCCAATATCCACGCGCAGGCAGGATAACCACACAAAAAACTACTACAGCAGCGAGTGCAGATAACACCAAAGAATGGCGAAAAAACCATTCTATGTTTCTCCAACAAATCAAAAAGCAAAGGGTGCAAAAGTAAATTAGCAAGTAAAGGCACACAACCCGAAATTACCTCACAGCTAGAAACCTTTCAAGTTTAGCACCCAAAAAGAAGACATTGCCAGTTCTATCCAATTTGATTTAAAGACAAACTGGTCAAAATCAGCTCCAATTAATTGGTCAAAATCATCTCCAATTGCAAAGCCAATCCTGCAATCAACGTAGAAATTGGTCAAAATCAACTCCAATTGACGAATCAATTGAAAATTGCACAATAAAAAGTATTTACAATCCAAGCCACAAAGCATAGAATGCAAAGGGCAATGTTGTCATTCCATTATTAAATAGCAACTTGCTAAACCCAAGACCCCAAACTGTTCCATCACGTGGAAAGACGAAACACCCAAGTCCCAACCCCATGAGAACAAAACAAACACCTGAAAAAAACCATTCAAATGAGGGCATAAAAGTAATTTCCTCTACAATATTAATATCAATCAATTGCAAATCTTGCTATAGGAAAAAGCTGAGAGTATCTGCTTATTCGTACTGCAAGAGAGAAAAAGACACATCCCAACTGCAACTCTCATCCAAATCAGTCAAAATTGGATTGCAAATAGCCAAAATTGAGGCACACACCAAAGGAAATTGCTAGTTCCAATCGCAATCTACATCCGAATTAGCCGAACCAGCAAAATTTGGATTGGAAACAATAAAATTTGCAATTGTAATTGAAAACCACATTGGTCAAAATTGGCACTCCAATTTGGAAATTACCGAGAGAAACCGGTCAAAATTGGAACTTCAATTTGCAATCAATTGCAAATTGTACAGTAAAATGTTTTCCACACTTTTTATAGAAGTATAGATATAGATATATACAATGGCCCTGTGGAGGGAATGGAATTCATGTCATATCTTCCAACAATTATTTACTAGTTGGGCTAAGAGCATTTTCAATGGGTGCTATTAGGGGTGCAATTTGGATAGGATTGGATTAGATTTTAGAAATATGAGGATTGATTCAATCTCATTTGGATTAGACTTTTTAGGACCATGTCCAATCCTAATAACTAAGTAATTTCCTTTGGTGACAACAATGATAGTGCATAACTGCATATATGAAAAAATGAAGTATGCACTTAATTAAGATAAACTTCTCATAATTAACCACAACTTTAATAAAAGTCGTGGCAATAAAAATTAATCAAGCACAACTTTTTATCCTCTTTTTAGTTTTTGTACTATTATTACTATTTCTTTATATATAAAAAATCTAAATACTAATTAAAAATTAAAAGGATTGGTATTTTGATTAACCGATTGTTGAATTAGATAAAATATTTATGTAAGTCATACATACCAAAAATCACAATGATCCAACGGTCAAATTTTAAAATATATCTCAATATTAAAAATTCTATTATTTCTTAATATCTAAGTATAATAATTTTCTCATTCACATTTTCAAAAACAACTATAAGATGAGATGTTCTGCTTATATAAATCATGCATGCAAAAAATAACGTTGATCCAACGATCAATTTTTAAAAAAAAAAAAATGCTACATTTTTGCAAAAAAAAATGTGAGATTATATTTAGGAAATTTAAACAATTTATTTGTTTTCTCAAAAACCAACCATCAGATCTATATAATTTTTTGCATGCATAATTAATGTGTATATGTGAAACATCTTATCCAATGGTCAGTTGCACAAAATACAAATCTCATGTTAGGTTTTGTAAAATATGGATAAAAACCATATGATAAACAACGTGAATGAAAATCAACGTACATAAGTAGTTTTTCTTTTGAATACATGGTTCTTAATTATGTTTTGCAAAATCCAACATGGGATATGTATTTTGAGAAATTGATTGTTGGATAAGATGTTCCACACACACAATATATATGCATGCAAAAAATCACATAGATCCGACGACTAGATTTTGAGGAAACATCTAAATGTACGTTCTAAACTGTGCAAATATAATCTCACAGTTTTATATATATATATATATATATATATATATAATGACCGTTGGATCAACGTGATTTCTTGCATGCATGACTGACATAAGCGGAACATCTCATCCAACGGTCGTTTTTTAAAATGTCGCTATGAAAATTATTATATATACTTAGATATTAACAAATAATAGAATTTTTAATATTGGGATATTTTAAAATTTGACCGTTGGATCACTGTGATCTTTTTTATGTATAACTTACATAAATAGTGTATATAATCCAACGGTCAGTTTATCAAAATACCAATCCCTTTAATTTTTTTTATTAGTATTTGAAATTTTTTTTATGTAAATAAATAGTAATAGTGTAAAGAGAGGGTAACAAGTAAATTTCTAATATCTTTTTTTTTTTTTAACTATTGTATTATAAATTTATAATGTTACAAAAACTCATAAAGAATATTGCATGTTGCATATAGCCATATAATAATAAATATATTTTAATACTATCGGATTTCGGATTGGACATTCAGATCGGATTCCATATTGGATTACAAAAGACCAAATCCGAGAACCGATCCAAATTCAATTCGGATTGAGGAACTTGGATCGAGACCAATCCAAATTGACCGAATCGGATCGGAGGATCCTATATTGATCCGTTCTAATTGCACCCCTAGGTGCTATATGACCTATTATTGCTAAATTTTACATTGGTATCCAAATAGCTTGCTCTACTGAGATGTTATTTGGAATGCCAAATTTTGATAATGACAATTCTTGCCATCAAATTTAGCACCTCAAATAACATTAGTCAGTTGTACTATATTATATTTTTTTTTTTCAAAAAGGTGAAAAATGTCAAAATATAACACTAAGGGGGCGTTTGGTTGCTTGTAATGTAATGTAATTTAATTGACTGTAAAGTAGATTACAGTGTAATTTGATTACATTGGTAATTTAAATTACATTCCAAATTACATCCCACTTGTTTGGATGAGTAGGAAATGTGAAGTCAGATTACATTACATTATCCAGAAATGCGTTTGGATAGCCATGTAATTTAATTGACTGTAAAGTAGATTACATTACATTACCCGGAATAACATTACATCACCCAAAATGCGTTTGGATAGCCATGTAATTTAATTTATTGTAAAGTAGATTACATTACATTACATTACTCGGAATACATTGGTTGAAGACTGCAATCTATTTTACAGCCTTTTTTCATGGTAGATTACACCTGTAAAGTGGATTACATCTGCACCATGACGCACCAAACATGATTTAAGCTATGTAATGTAATCTGAGATTACATTACATAGCTCTTTACACGCAACCAAACGCCCCCTAATGCATTAGAGTAATGCATTTGAGCATATAGGTGCCAAAATTTGGCATTAAAGCTATTTGGTGCCATTTGATGTGCCAATGTACCGCATCAAATTACATGAATGTATTGGAGATGCTTTAATCCTAATAGCTAATTCATTTTGAATTACCTTCATCCCATGATCCTATCATACGAAACAATCACTTCTTCTTTTAGTTTGTTTTGTTACTTTTTTATAATATAGGATATGCTATGCTTATTTCTGATAAGGTTTGGATATAAATTACTACGTATGGACAAAATTATTCACAAATCTCTTTCATCCTATAAGTAAGATACTAAGGATCGATCCAGAACATATGCCACTACATGAAAAATGATCCTTGACGGCTTGAGTTTATCATTAAATCAATACAACAGTCTTTACCCATGTGCCTTTTTAACCGTGTTTTTTTTTTTTTTTTTTTGGGTCCCCCTTTACTTCCCTTTTGTTTTCTTTTGTTCCAAACATGTACGCATTGGTATGTGTTACTCTAAGACTTATTTGTTAAGGTTGAGTAATGGACCAAGTCCAGGTCAGGCCAACACAATCCAAAATTCTGGGACCCAAGATCAGCCCAAGCCTTGGAATGTCGGGCTTAATGGGGCTGGGTCGGTCGTCTCGTGAAAACTTTAAAAATGTCTTATTGCTTCATCACTATAATTGCACTTAATACATGTAAAGGAAAGAGAAGAATTTTACATGAAAGGAAACAAAATTTCTACCAACCCACAATCATGTACAACAAAGGAAGGAATCTTTACTTACCACCAATCTTAGCATTATCCATGCCTACATTTAACACTTCCCCTCACGTGAGAGCGTAGATGTTGAAAATGCCCAATTTGCATAAAAGAGACCTAAAGACCCCTTTCGCTAAAGGTTTGGTAAACATATCAGCAACTTGAAGAGATGAAGGGTAGGGATGGCAATTTTCCCCGTCCCCGTGAGGACCCGCCCCGCCCCGCCCCGCCCCTATAGGGGCAGCTTTTTTTTAAAGTTTGCGGGGTATGGGGCGGGGACGGGGCAAAAAAATTTTGCCCCGTCGGGGTACGGGGCGGGGACGGGTTTACCATGCCCCACCCCGTTGCCCCGCCCCGCCCCGCCCCGCCCCGCTCATTTTCCCCGCCCCGTGGGGATTCCCCATTCCCCGCCCCGCGGGGATTCCCATCCCCGATTCATTTTCATAAAAATAATTTATATAGTTTGTAGAGAGGTTCGAACCTGAAACCTCATTAAACATATACCTTATATGCAAAGGCCTTACCACTAAGCTATGTATAATCTTATTTTTCTAAGTTGTGATATATAATTTTTAACCTTATTTCATATTTTTTTATAATTATATACTACTTATAAAAGGCCAAATGTTGGAAAAAAATTTGATCGACTAAAATGATTAAGTTTGAATGTATTTATGCAAAAACTTACATTTGCAGGTACTTTAAAAATATATTTTTTTTATGCAAAAAGTTACATTTGCATAAACTTATCTAGTTACGAAATATATATATAATAATATTTAGAAAAACCAACCGTTGAATTATATAAACTTCATATAATTGTCGTGATTGCAAAAAATCATAGAGATCCAATGATGGTTTTATGGAAATATACTGTGAAATTAGCCTTATACCCGCAACCTAAGTCATTCAATCACAATGTATACTAAGCACGAAGTTGCGTGAGGTTAGTTGAATAGAGCCAATATCCAATTATATTTAGAAAAACCCACCATTGAATTGGATAAACTTCTTATGAATGTCATACTCGCAAAAAATCAGAGTGATCTAACGGTCAGTTGACCTTATCCATTATAACAAAAATTACTTCTATTGGTTTCATCTAAGCTGTGTATCATATGGCTCTTATTCATATTGTACAAATGTTAACATAGGGGTGCTATTTTGTAAAATCGACCATTGGATAAGATGTTCCACATATAGACATTGTGCATACAAAAAATCACATAGATCCGAGTAGTGAAACTAACCGTTGGATAAGATGTTCTATATAAACACATTGTGCATGCAAAAAATCACATAGATCCAACAGTTGGTTTTTGAGAAAAACATTTAAATTGTTTAAACTATGCAAATTTAATATCATAAGTTTTACAAGAAAAAAGAAAAAAATGACCGCTGGATCAACATGATTTTTTTCATGCATGTCTTACATAAGCGAAACATCTCATCCAACGGTCGTTTTTTAATATGTCACCGTGAAAATTATTATACTTAGATATTAGGATTTAAGAATAAGAAATAAAAAATTATTCAGTTATTCCTATCCAAAACTATGCCGTTTTAATGGTTTTAACAATTAAAACCCTAATTCCTAAACTATTTAACCTTCCATATCAACCATTTAATGCGAGGGTATTTTAGTCGATCAAGAGTTTATTCAAAATTGGGTCTTTTATAAGTAGTATAGATTTCTAAAAGAATATGAAATAAGGTTAAATATTATATATTACAACTTAGAAACATAAGGTTATACATAGCTAAGTGGTAAGGTCTTTCTATTAAAGGCTTGAGATTCTGGGTTCGAACCTCTCCACAAATTTGTATTAATTATTTTGATGAAAACGGGGCGGGGCGGGGAGGGGAATTTTCCCCGCGGGGCGGGGACGGGGAATGTAATTCCCCGTAGGGGCGGGGATGAGGCTACCATTCTATACCCCGGCGGGGTACGGGGGAGGAGATGGGGAGTGTTTTTCTTATCGGGGACGGGGACGGGGTAGCTGAAAACCTGCCCCGCCCCGCCCAGTTGCCATTCCTAATGAAGGGGTGTAGGCAGTTGAATTTTATCCCGAACGAAATGACAATCTAATTCTATGCGTTTAGTCCGTTCATAAAAGACAGGAATAGCTGCAATGTGTAAGGCAACCTGGTTGTCACAATATAAAGTGGCAGGTTATCGGGAAGGAACTTGGAGATCATGTAAAAGATAACGCAACCATGTGAGCTCACAGCTAGTAGAGGCCATAGCTCTATATTTTGCTTCAGCCGATGAACTAGAGACAGTAGCTTGTTTCTTATTTCTTGGTCTTCCAAGAAAAGTACAGTAGCCAGTCACTGATCTTCTGGTTAAAAAAAATAACTCTTGTCCTCGTGTCCCTTTCAAGTAACGCAGAACAGGCATGGTTGCTTCAAAATGTGGTTTCTGTGGATGATGCATGAACTGACTGAGAACATGGATAGAATAAATTGTCTGGCCAAGTGGTAGTAAGATAAATGAGCCAACCAACAACACGCCTGTATTAAGTTGGGTTTTGAAGTAGATCACCATCAGATTGGGGTAAGTTTTAAGTGTTGTTCCATAGGAAAATCACATGGATGTGAACCAAGAAGACACATATCATCAAGTATATCTAATGTATTTGTCGAATTTCTAAAAAGATCTTCTCATTGTTCATAAATTGGGCACATTGATTGATTTCTAGCATTGGCTCCTCTTGTCTTAAAAAGGGGGATCTTTTAAGGAACAAAGCAAATGTTGCCTTAACAATATATTGAGAGTTCTTACTATGACTAAATTCTATGGTTATGATCATTTAGGGTGCTTATGAAAGAAATGGTGGGGGAAGAAGGAGAGAGAAGACTGTCAAGAAATGGAATGAAGCAGATGCTGGTCTCAATGGGTCATCAAGCATGTGGAGCTCTTCAATTATGGCACTATCTATCATGGATGAGGAACCTTGTTGCTGATGATATTGATGGAGTAGAGAGAAAAGACCCAGTTGATTTGGCCACCTAGCTTGGAAAGTAACACTTCTTCCACCAAACTTATTTTTTTGTTTTCTCTTTTCATGGATGCAATTCTCTAAACATACAGAAAAGTGATCTAGTCAGCATTTGCTGACTTTAACTAAAGTCAGCAAATAACACAAGCCCTTGGATTCCCATTCACTTAATGAAAGATTCAACTCAAGATTCCAATCCAAGGGTTTGTGTTATTTGCTGACTTTAGTTAAAGTCAACAAAACCTAACTAGAACATTTTTCTATATGTATATATATAGGGCTAAAAGTTGAATGATTAATTAGTTTATAGAGATAGAGAGAGGGGAGTTCCTCGATACGATGAGTTTAGAAGGAACTTACTTATGATTCCCATTAGCAAGTGGTAAGATTTGATGGACAATAAAGAAGTGGTTGAAGCACTGCGCGAGGTGTATCAAGATGATGTGGAGAAGCATGGTCTACTTGTTGGATTACAGGCAGAGAAGAAGATCAGCGGCTTTGCCATTAGCGAGATTGCTTTCTTTATCTTTCTACTTATGGCCACAAGGTTTGCCCCATTCTCCCCAATTCACCCAAACATACGAGCGGCTCTGGAAAGCATAGGAATGATATTTAATCCAATGATGGGTTTTTAAAAAGACAGCTCTCGCTTTAGATTTTGTAAACAGAGCGTAAATAGAACTGTCATATATCTTGTCTCATTAACCAGAAGTCATTCACTATCATTGTTTCCTACTTCCCAGTACAAAGCAGTGATTCTTTATTTTATACTCTGCTGATATTTTTTTGTCTTCATTTTAGTGAAGCAATGCTAGGATCTAATGCTTCTATTATATGATGATGATCAGGGGCGAAGCCAGGAATCCTGTTCAGGAGGGGCGAATTTTAATTGATTGTTACTACTTTATCCTAATCAAAAAAATAAAAAATGATTTTGTACAATTTTTTTATTGTGTTAGATTGAGGTAGAAAAAATTATAAAAATTTATGATCCATAGATACAAACATGCTACTACCAGTGCACTTGATGCAACTTACATCAGGTGGCTTGTTTTAAGGCCACTTTTGTTACATATTATGAAAAAGTGACCGTTGGAGTGGATACCCCTCTCATGAATGTCATGTTTGCCAAAATCACAGTAATCCAACGGTCGGTTTCTGAAATAACTTACTTTGGAAAAATGGTGACATTTTGAAGAACAAAAATGTCACAGTTTTTTGCAGTGAAATTTTTCAAAAACCAACCATTGGATTACTGTGATTTTTGGCAGACATGACATTTATGAGAGGGGTATCCAATCCAACGGTCAGTTTTTCAAAATATGCAATGGAAATAGCCCTAAAGCAAGTCATTTGATGCAAATTGCATCAGGTGCACCTGATAGCATGTCTTTCAATTGATATTTGTTAAACCACATTTGAGTTCAATTTATTTACAATTGGTTTTTATGGAGTCTATCTTTTAAAAGCATTGTATGATTGCTTCATCATTAACGCTATCAAATGCCCATTTCTCAATAAACACAATTAAGCCATCATTCATGATCAATTGATCTCCTATTTTGCTACATAATTAATTATTTATAATCTTTATAGCAAAAAGTGTTCAATCCTTAATGACAGTCGCAACTAGTATAGAGAGTAAAAATAAAAAGAAAAATTATCTAAAAGGTCCTAAGTTTAGAGTTTTCCAATTTTATAGCATGAGGTGCTTGAGATTTTGAATTTTTTTTTTTTTTTTTTTTGTCTATTTGTTATGTTAAAAGAAGTCTTGTACCTTGTGATATAAAAAGCTTATGATAGAAACTTATGGATATATAATCCAAATAAAAGTGTATAAGAAAAATGAGAAATAGGAAAATAAAATGAATTGGTAAAACAAAAATTGAGGGGAGGCATATACAAAATTTTAAATTTTTATGGAGTACAAAATTTTTTTAAAAATAATCAGGGGTGGCATTTGCCACCCTAAACTCCATGTGGCCTCGCCACTGATGATGATGATGATGTTTAGGAGGCTGGAAGCTGATCGTTTCTTCAC
>JAESVK010041811.1:0-12534 GCA_017140935.1 Hamamelis virginiana
AGAGAGTCATGACTAAATATATAAATACACATAACTTTTTTGTAAATGACTCTCTGTAAATCTCACCACAACAAGTGAAGTTTTACAGAGATTCACGACTCTCTAGAAATCTCACCACAACATGTGAAGAGATATATGACTCATAGTATAAAAAAATCCCAAAATAAGTGCAAACAACCATGTTAAAAATTCTAAAATAAGTACAAACAACCATGTTATAATAGCAAACAATCATCTTAAAAATCCAAAAATAAGTACTGAGATATATGACTCATAGTATAAAAAAATCATAACTTTTTTGTAAATCAAAATCAGAGATGCATGATTCATAAATATTTGAAAATATAGAGTGAAGTTTTACAGAGATCCATGACTCTCTGTAAATCTTGAGAAGAAGAATAAGCAGAAGCGGATCAAACAGTCCACAAAGAAAGTGAGTACTGGAAAACCAACTAACGGCGTTGCGAAGCGTAGAACTCCTCGCTCTGCACATGAGTTGCAGACGGCGTAGAACTCCTTGCTCGGCAACCTCGCTGGACGGCGTAGAAGAGTGTAGCAACTTTATATGATGTATATATCTATAATAGGTATAGGTCTAGGATGAAGATTTGGGCAAGAATTGATCCCAAGTTGATACGAGTACGTTCACAAGGATTTCAAGGATTTCAAAAGGATTTCAAAAGGATATATACGTTCACAAGGATTTCAAAAGGATTTCAAGCTGCTGTACGTTCACAAGGATTTCAAAAGGATTTCAAATTCAAATAGGTTAGTTTCCTAAAATTTAGGATATATATAAATCATATAGGTTAGTATCCTAAAATTCAGCACCATCCAATCCGTGCAAAAGGATTTCAAATTCAAAGATAATGCTACGTTTAAATGCATTTAAGATATATATAAATCATATAGGTTAGTTTCCTAAAATTTAGGACATTAAATATGAAAATAGTTAAATAATTAAATCATAATTGAATATGTGAAGAGGGTATATTAGACAATTTATTGACATGGGTTGACTTTAAATTTGACTTAGAGGGGTCTATTGGTATAGGATCTTATGATTTGGACTTGATGATAATAAAAACTGTTTTCAGGGTCCTATTGATCATTTTCCCTATTTTTAATGTTATTAATTATGTTTAAATAATTGATGCTTTTATATAAATAATAAATGGACCTCTGTAGCTTGCACACTTTGTGGTCATCACCACTAGATGTAAAGCCTTCAGGCTGCTCCATATAAATGTCTTCCTCAATGTTTCCATTAAGGAAAGCAGTCTTTACATCCATCTGCCATATTTCATAGTCATGGTGTGCAGCTATAGAAAACAAGATCCGAATGGATTTTAGCATAGCTACTTATTTATACGGAGATGATAATATAAGGTGTACCTTACGAAAAGTTGCACTAGATGACCTCCAATGGGACAGTTGCAAAACATAATTTGAAAAACTAACCATTCGATTAGATTTCCCTCTTATGAATTCATGTCTGCAAAAACTCACCCTGATTCAATTGTAAGTTTTTGAAAAAATCAATTGTGAAAAAATGGTGACATTTTAAAGAACAAAAAAGGTCACAATTTTTTTATTCTAACATTTTACAAAATCCAACCGTTGGATCAATGTGATTTTTTGCATACATGACATTCATAAGAGATGAATTTAATCCAATAGTCGATTGTTCAAAATAAGTCTTGTAAGTGCCTCAACTAAAGTCACCTTAGGCAACTTTGCTTCAGGTGCACCTTATATTAGCATCTCTAATTTTTTTTTTTTTTTTATATATGGAGTTTATCATGGTCAAATGTGTAACATTTTTTGAAAACTGACCGTTAGATTAGATATATTTCTTCTGAGTTTCATGATCACCAAAAATTACAGTGATCCAACGGTCAGTTTTTGAAAAAATTGACTGAATTGTTTTTGATATTTTGAGTAATAAAATTCACAAATTTTCATGTCACATTTCACAAAAGCTGATTGAAGAATCATTGTGATTTTTAGCCAGCATAAAATTCATGACAAGTGTATCTAATCTAACGATCAGTTTTTCAAAATCTATTATGTAATTGTCATTATACAAGTCACCTTATATAACTTTGCATAAGGTACATCATATAATAGACTTCCTATGTATATAATTATTTTTATATATAAAAAATAAATATATAAATAGGGAAAAGTATAAAAAAGACTCCGAGTTTATAGTTTTATACCGGCCACCTTGTCAAAATTTATATTATGATGTCATTGAGATATTCATATTCCCGGTCCTTCTATTATAAGGTACACATTACGTAAAGTTACGTGAGGTGATCTCTATAGAACCAATTTCATTACATATTTTCAAAAACTGACCATTGGATTAAATAAACTGCTTATGAATTTCATGGTCACCAAAAGTTATAATGATTCAATGGTTAGTTTATGAAAAAAAAAAAATGGTGATATTTTAAAGAAAAAAAAAGTCACAAAATTTTCCCAGATAATTTTTTTAGAAACCAATCATTGGATTACTGTGATTTTTGGTGATATGAAATTCATAAGCAATTTATCAAATCCAACGGTCAATTTTTGAAAATATGTTATGGAATTGGTTCAATATGTAGAAGTCATCTTACGCAACTTTGCGAAAAGTGCATCTTATAATTAGAAATATATAATCTAACCCTTTTATTCAAGAGATGTGCAGTGAGCCAGTGAGGAAGAGTGTAGAAAAGTGTTCAGAGACATTATATATGAGAGAGATATGTGGGGTCGGGGATGTAAAAGGGCGGGTTTGGGATGGTGCACCATTTTTTCAATCCCGTTTCATTTAAGAAAATTTCATCTTATTTTTGGTCCAATCAAAAAACTTCATCTGATTATCGTCCCATCTCATTTACTATGGCAAGATGGGCAGGACGGGGTGCGTGGGGCATATCTTATTTTAAATTAATATAAATTACTTGCTAAATAAGTTTATAATTAAGGAATATATATTGGATTATCCGCCACAAAATTTGGAATACTTATTTAGGACAATTTTTATTTTTATTTTTTTGAGACATACGTGCATATAGCATATATTTTCCATATTTCCAAACATAACATACATAATGTTATGTATCTTTAAATTTTGGCAATGATCGATATTAAATTAACTTACTGTGAGAAAAGAAAAGTGAGGAGAAGTTGAACCAAATTGTAGTGCCAAGTTGATCCTTCCAGGAGCCTCTGAATGCTGGATTGGATCGGTGCTCCAAAAACCAAACTATAAACATTGTGTATATCATGATGACACCAGTCACTCCCCACATTTCCATGCTGAAAGGCTTCATGAACATCCATGCTTTCTCCTCAGATTTCACTGCAACTATCATCGCCAACCCAGAATCTGCAAATGGCTGTGTAAATTCCACGTACTTTGATCGATTGGCTAAAATTGTTACATCTCCAACCATAGCATCGAAAGTCTTGCATCAATGATTCAATATATATATATATATCAGTTTTGATCCACATGCAAATTAATCAGAAGCATACAGTAAGTTGTTATCAGAAAGGAAAATATCATTCGTCCTTCCTACTACATCTGACCAATTTGGAATAGCTATTTTGAGAAACCAATCATTGAATTTGATGTTCCACTTATACTTATCATATATGAATGCAAAAAATCACATTGATCCGATTGTCGGTTTTTTTAATTTAAAAAAAAAAAATTATAAACAATAATGAAAAAATTATAAAAAACCGTGACAGTCTACTTTCTAAAAAACTGACTGTTGGATTAAAGAGATTTTTGCATTCATGATACATATAAGTGGATCGAGCATAAAATCTAACGGTCGGTTTCTCGAAATAGGTGTTTCAAGTTGGTTAGATGCATTAGGGAGAACTGTTGACACACCAAAAAATCGGCCATCAATTTTTGATTGAAATATAAAGAAAAGAGTTTTGGCTGAATTTGAAGAAAAGGAATTTCGGCCGTAAGGAAAAAATAATATAAATCGGCCAAGTAGATCGTCGGCCACCCTGAAGAAATCAGCCAAGTGGATTGTTGGCCGTCCTAGATATAGTTTAAACTAAAATTAAAAGAAGGAAATTTCGGCCATAAGGAAAAAGTAATATAAATCGACCTATGAAAAATCGGCCACCCTAAAAATCGACATATGAAGAATCGGCTACCCCAGAAATCGACCTATGAAGAATCGATCACCCCTAAAAATCGACCTATGAAGAATCGGTCACCCCAGAAATATCGGTCATACGACCATCCCCTATTTTTAAGGAGAGAAGCCGGTTTAGTGGAGGTCATGGTTTGACACGTGTCAGCATCTGAAGAGAACCAGTAAGTTACAACCGCCAAAACGTGGGAAATGGAAGATGGCTTGAAAAGAAAATGGATAATGGGCCAAAAACATGGGCAGACACTTGTCATCTAAATAGCCAAAGCTGCCTTCCTATAAAAGCCAAAAGAAGTCAAGAAGAGGGACACACGACAATCAACAATCAAACATCAATTGCTTTTTATCTTCATGTTTTTCTTTCTATTTGCTTTCAGTCAATTTATTTTCCTAGTTTAAGAGTACTTTATTTCATTTTCGTGGTCAAGTTGTATTCAATCCGTTTTCTCTTCGGATTTTCATCATTTGCAAGGATATTAATCAAAGGAGCTTACAAGGCTAACAATGGTATGTCTCTTGTGATTTATATTTTTGTTTAAATTCCTTCAATTCCATCATATTTTCACACTTCAAGGCACACACGTCTTTGCATTCAAAGATCCCAGAACCTGCAACCGCCTTGATTGCAGTTGGCACGCCCGCGTTATAAACTGTCAGGCCGAAGTGCTCATACCTAAAGATCATAGAAAATTTTTTAGGGTGAACATTCTTTGGCACGTTCGGTGGGACGGCAGTGCTAATTATGCCTACAAGAAAGAAAGACACGGGAATTACAGCCGATTCGGCCGAAGAAGCCAATACTGACTTCCCCTCATTTGTGCTAGACCGAAATAATCCTTCGGTCCAAAGTAGCGGCGATATGGTTGAAATAGTCGAAGAAAATCTGGCCCAAAACTTAATGGCTGCGTGTTGTCTGCATTTTTATGAAAGAATGCATGAACAAACGCAGGCTATGAACACTCATGTGGCCAAGATCCTTAAAGGCTTCGCGGACGATAATCGTCAAATGGTCGACGCCATGAGAAATAGCATAGACTTTTTTATGGGGTACATGGTCGAGAAACTGGGGCCAGCTGTCAATCAGCATGTAGCCAATCAACCGCATGGTAGGAATCAAAGGCTATTTCAGCTTGAAATATCAACCCCTAGTAATCCAACATATGGGCAAGTCCAGATCCAGAAAAGGCCTGATCAAGGCCTTGGGGGGCAACCTATCGGTACAAATAGCCAACCTTTAGGTTATAACACACCTATAAATCCGCCTAAGCCGACTATCGGCTCAAGCGGGACGAAAGATGTCTCTCCCGGCCAAAATTCTGGGGAGCAGTTTACGAACATCGCTGGCCAACCATTAGGCCATAATATGCCCATGAATATGTCTAGGCCTATTATCGGTCAGACTGGGATGAGAGATGTCCAAATTCAATATAACCAAACCACATCCCCAAACACCCAGATGTCTAAAGGGCAAATATTTACGAATCCAATTTATTAAGATCCTATTTCCGGCCAACAGGGCAACTCATATGTTAGGCTGATGGGGATATTTCCCTATAATACTTCACTAGGTCAAGAAAACCAAAATTATGACTCTTATACGCCAAATGACCCTAGGATTCATGACCAACAGGCCACTTCATATGTTAGGCCAATGGAAATATCACCTAATGTAACGGGTCAGAATAGCCAGAATT
Organism: Hamamelis virginiana; assembly: GCA_017140935.1. Taxonomy (NCBI): domain Eukaryota; kingdom Viridiplantae; phylum Streptophyta; class Magnoliopsida; order Saxifragales; family Hamamelidaceae; genus Hamamelis; species Hamamelis virginiana. The sequence goes on from JAESVK010041811.1 coordinate 5,870, forward strand.
GTGGACCGACTTTTCCATATGACCTAGGAGCAGTCGGTAATTATGACCAACGACCAAATCAGCTACCCATTAACCATGATGAGGTGACCGATATAATTAGGGAAGAAGTTGGAAGTTTATGCAGACCGAACATACGGACTACTTATTCAAAACCATACCCTGATTACATCGACCAGTTATACGAGTTCCCAAGGAATTACAAGTTTCCTGATTTCGCCCTTTTTTCAGGCGATAACAAGCAATCGACCTATGAACATATCGGTCGATTCACAACCCAGTGTGGAGAAGTAGCCACTAATGGCTTCTTTAAGTTCCGTCTTTTTGCTAGTTCACTTACTGGGTTGGCGTTTGACTGGTATGTCAATCTGCCGCCAGGTTCGGTCAGACAATGGCCGGATATGGAAAGAGTCTTTCACCTTAGGTTTTATAGGGCCGATGTCGAAGTAACTGTGGCCGATTTAGCACAAATGCACCAAGAGATGGGTGAAAAGGTAGAAGCCTATGTCACTAGGTTTAGAAACGCCGAAAATCGGTGTAAATTTTCCTTCACCAAGGCCGATTGCGTTAAACTAGTTTTAGGAGGACTTATCCTAGAAAATAGAAAATGTTTTATAGGTCAAGAATTTTACGACCTTAGCCACTTATTATCGGCCGTAGCTAGGTATGAAAGAATCTTGAATGAGGGGACCATTGACCATGAAAATATAAAAGAATCGGCTTTTAAAAAGCAGTCCGGCCACAAAATTGAGGCCGAATCATCTAGCCGAAAGAAGACGGGTATCGAAATTTCATCACCTAACAATTGGCCTACAGTCGGCCATATCTAAGCCGATTTTTCAGCTAAATAAAAGGCAACATCCTAATGAATTTACGAAAAATTCAAAAGGATGTGGGGGGTAAATGTTGGCACACCAAAAAATCGACCATCAGTTTTTGACTAAAATATAAAGAAAAAAGTTTTGGCTGAGTTTGAAGGAAAGAAATTTCGGCCATAAGGAAAAATTAATATAAATTGGCCAAGTAGATCGTCGACCACCCAGAAGAAATCAGCCAAGTGGATTGTTGGACGTCCTAGATATAGTTTAAATTAAAATTGAAAGAATGAAATTTCGGCCGTAAGGAAAAAGTAATATAAATTGACCTATGAAAAATTGGCCACCCTAAAAATCGACCTATGAAGAATCGGTCACCCCAAAAATATCGGTCATACGGCCATCCCCTATTTTTAAAGAGAGAAGCCGGTTTAGTGGAGGTCATGGTCTGACACGTGTCAGCATCTGAAGAGAACCAGTAAGTTACAACTGCCAGAACGTGGGAAATGGAAGATGGCTTGAGAAGAAAATGGATAATGGGCAAAAAACATGGGCAGACACTTGTCATCTAAATAGCCAAAGCTGCCTTCCTATAAAAGCCAAAAGAAGTCAAGAAGAGGGATACACGATAATCAACAATCAAACATCAATTGCTTTTTATCTTCATGTTTTTCTTTCTATTTGCTTTCAGTCAATTTATTTTCCTAGTTTAAGAGTACTTTATTTCATTTTCGTGGTCAAGTTGTATTCAATCCGTTTTCTCTTCGGATTTTCATCATTTGCAAGGATATTAATCAAAGGAGCTTACAAGGCCAACAATGGTATGTCTCTTGTGATTTATATTTTTGTTTAAATTCCTTCAATTCCATCTTATTTTTACACTTCAAGGCACACACGCACGTCTTTGCATTCAAAGACCCCAGAACCTGCAACCGCCTTGATTGCAGTTGGCATGCCCGCGTGATAAACTGTCAGGCCGAAGTGCTCATATCTAAAGATCATAGAAAATTTTTTAGGGTGAACAAGAACAAAGAGAGAAAAAAAAAAAAGAGCACCATTAGAATTCTCCTACCATAAATAAATTATAAGACGCGGGAAAGACCAGAAATCATCTTTTGGTAGGACAACGTACAATGCTGTTAATTAAATAAAAGCCATCCCCCGACCCCAACTAACATATTAATTAACTCCTTTTTCTCCGTATTTTCAAGGCATGAAAACTTGGGACCAGTAAATACAATAGAAATCTAGCTTGATATAGAAGACTTCTTGAAGTACAAGTTAGAGAATTGAGAAACGTTTCAATGTATAGTAGTACTAATTTGAATAAGAGATTAAATATTCACTATTGAATTAGTTTTGTCTAAAATTATTTTTAGGCCTCAAAATATTGTCATTTGATTTAAAGAGATGGGTAATAATTACTTTTCAACAATTCTAATATTCATTCTTCTCTTTTAGCTTCTCTCGGATGTATGTCTAACCTAAGATATGTATTTTGAGAAATCGGAACGTTCGATTAGATGTTTCATTTATACGTATCATGAATGCAAAAAATCATATTGATCCGGCCATTGATTGATTTTTCAAAATTTTGAGAAAAATTATAAAATATAATGAAAATTTATGAAAAACTATTCCAATCTATTTTTTGAAAAACCGACCATTGGATCAATAAGATTTTTTTTCAAATGCAATACTTATAACAGAACATCTAATCCAACGGTCAGTTTCCCAAAATACTTGTCCCAGATTGGATGTACATTCGAGGGAGGAAAAAAAGAGGCTAGAAAGGGAGATTAAATGGAATTTTCCATTACTTTTGAATGACTAGAGAGGTGATAGAATGGCTGGCTAAAACTGTCTTGCTAACTTTTAATGTAGTCACTTCTAGTATGAAAATTTTGATATATATACATGAAAAAATAGTTTGAACATTATTCTAAATATGTGAAGTTTTCCCTATGTGCATTAATTAATTTTTTTAAAATCACTTTTGGAAAATTTTCTCTTCACATATTTCTTTAGATTTATATTTAAATCATGTTTTCACATATCAAAATTATTATACATTGTAGAAGTGGTTATGTTGATAAAAGTTAGGGCTCCTTAACTTTTACCAAAATCATTTCTCATATGAAAATTTTGCAAACTATTTTATCACTACTCAAGTCGTTTTAAAATAAATATCACCATATTTCTTAGAGAAAGTGGAATTTTGAGTTTCAAAAATAATTCTAAAAGTAGTTAACTTCGGGGCAAAAATAGTTTTCCAAAAATAATTTTAGACAAAAGTAATCCAAACGGAGCCAATTATTAATTAACAGTTCAATTAATTAAGCTTATGATCATTAAAAAAAAACTTTAAGAATAAGGGGTTAGTGATGGAACTGTTATTACCTTGTTGATGACATGATGGATCAAATCATCATAGGTGCCATTGTAGGGCACAAACTCATAAGGTAGAGTGTAATCCTTCTCCAAAATTTTTAGCACCTCTAGAAATAATTCAATGCAGAAACCAGAATACTGCTTCTCATCTGAATTCTCAACTGATTCCACCTTCACAAACTTCTCAAATGAGGTTCTACCAGGAACTCCAATCTTCATCGGTCTCTCAACAGTAGGCATGTCCCATCCTTTTGGAACCCTCATTAGATTTCCTGGCCAATTCACAAGCCCACCCAAATCCTCCCCACCACTGCTATTATCATTCTCTCCAGTACCTTCAACATCAAGGCTCTCTGAAAACCCATACCCCGGCGACCAAAAATCTAGCTCTTTGTATTTCTTCCCAACAACATTTACAATTCTGAATATTGGGTTGTGGGAAAATTCTCCTCCTTGAAAACTAATTTTTCCACTTATACCAGTAAAATTGCTAGATAAAATGTTTTTCAGCAACATTCTTGAAGTGCTAGTATTATAAGTAGTCGTTCTCTCCATTGCATGTGTGATGGCACTGATGCCATCATATGCTCGGAGGGCATGGATTCCTGGGTCGGAGTTATCTTCATCTGGGTATTCTGATCGGAAAATTTTACGGAATTGATCATTAAAGTTTCGAAATGAGGAACTGGTTTCAGAATAGTAGGGCTTGATGCCTAAAGCACCTTCCATAGAGAAGATAACAGAAGAATTAACAGAATCCAGGAGATTTGCAATATTGTCTGTAGTTATCCAAGCTGTCTTTCCAAATGAATCCCATCTGCTTTGCTTCTCTGAACAAATGAGTAGCCAGCGATAATGATGATTGAAGAACGATAAAAACCCTCGATTGTTTGCTAAATAACTTCATAAATTCTTCACGAACAAAACTTTCAGGTTCAGATAGAGAAGAAAATGGGGGAAGAACCAAACAATATTCAATCTCTGAACCAACATTTTGAAGAGCTTCAGATAAAAGAGATAACATCCCAAAATCACCTCCATATGTGTCCTCTTCGTAGATTGCTATGACCTTTCACCATTGGTAGGAGCCAATAATGGCTGCAATACATCTCATTTGTTCAGTACCATTGCTAGCCATCCGTACCAAGAAAGGCCACCGAAGTGGCGGTAATTGTGGGGTAACGGCAGCTGCTGCAAATGAAAGAACCGGCACTTCAGCTCGGTTTCCGACATCGGCAACCAAGGCTGTTTTCTCCCATGTCCCCATGCCCATAATCACTTGCACTTGTTTCTCTTTAATCAGCTCTTCAGCTGCAGCAAAAATTTATAAACTGTCACAAATATACCCTATTCATATACTCACAAGGATTTAAGAGGTTCACCCAAAACTAGTATTATGTTCACGGAGTTGCAGCGATTTCATTGTATCACAGAAAACAGTACAATAGGGCATCAACAAACCGTATCACAGAAAACAGTACAATAGGGCATCAAAAAACCATAAGAATGTTAATTAGAAGAAACATTAATTTATATGCCCAAAACCGGCCGGGTCATAATTCAAAGAATGTTACTTAAACAGTAGCAACTTCAAAATCGAATCGAATTACGGTTGGACTCAAAACCAGGCTCCACAAACCTACCAGAAACTCAAATCTAAGTGCAAGAACACATGGCTATTGTTATTGTTGTTGTTTCTAGCTGCTGTAATTATCAGTTATCACTTTTGTTGGGTGTATGTGCAAGTGTTCATGCATCACATATAGCACATATACAATCAATAGATATCGGGTAATGAAGGTTATTAACCTTAATGCGGAATAAACCCGATGCGGATGCCAACGTCCTGTTGTTACGAGCCTCTGTGCACGTTCCTCTGATCCTCGCAGTCTAGAGTATAACCACAGCGAGCTATACCCAATTCGTTCACGAACCCACGTCCAACGAGAGCTCCAATGGTGATAACCCCAAGAGACAGTTCTAGTGAGAGAGTGAGAGATGGGAGAGAGAACTCACGTGTGTACTCTTACTACATGTTGCCCTCTTATAATAATAAGGGAGTTGTAGTTCAAAATATGGGACTTATCCCATATCCCACTCTAATAGGATTAGAGTCTATCTGATAAGGGACTTATCCCTATTATCAATAGGATTAGAACCTGATTTGAATAAGGGACTTATCCCTATCCCATCCAAATGGGAATTCAAATCAGGTTGGACCTCCTGCCCACAATGGGCGGATATGGGTTGGACCAAAGCCCACTCCAAAAGTCTAACAGCTCCCACTCGCCCATAACGGGCAAGTCATCTCAATTAACTCACTTACTCATCTCTTCATACAGGAAATGGGCCGCGCGACATTGCGAGAAGAAACGAACAACGACGGGAGTATAGTTATTAAACCACCACCAAGGCTAACAAAAATACATCACCCAAAGGCTACTCGCATATGTCCTAGATAATTTCTTCAACACCAAATCAAGTATTCTCAATCCCTCATAGTGAGCAATACTTAATCCCACAATATATCAAGTGTTTAACAACTCATATCGAACACAAAGTCGACATAAGCGCTGGCCAGCTTATAAACTTATGACATGGTGTATCAGTAAATTAATCTTCCCTAAGAACTCACGCCAATTCAATTAGACTCAATTGCTTTCCTAGACATGCCCCATGTGGCTGTATAAATCATAGCCCTTAGGAAGCATGCTAAAGTAGCAACATCGAGCATCCTCTTCATGACTGAGCCTTAGGTCACAAGGACATAGGTTAGATCCCTCAAGATCTCAGTGGCTCACACAGTAATGGAGAAGGGATCATCCAGCACTCCCACTGCTCGTCAGCATTAAGCACATACAGTATGACATGTATGTTATGGTGTTAACTCATGTAAATGAGCACGTCGCTATCAAAATAACACCATACAGATGGATGTCTAGTCGCTACAAAAGCGCCCAACTTCACACCTGGCCATCTCAGGCTTCACAGAATCGTGGAAAGAATTCTATGAACGATTCACTAGGAATCTCATCTTAGTCATAACTAAGGCAACTATCAATAAGTGGAATCTTAGCTCTCCACCTGAGTGCCCTAGATTCCTCAGTCTCATCTTGCTCGCTGCTTAAGCGTTAAGGTGAATTACCTGTGTGAGTAGGTGAATTCTAGCCTGGTGACATGTACTAATTAAGAATAATATGCACACAAGAATAATTATCTTTAGAGTAAATCACAATAAAATTCAATAAGTAATTATTATTAATAATAATGTCAAATACAACTCATAAAGGTGTCAAATCCTACGCAATCCCATATTACCAACATGAGACTGAAACACATCTCTAGCAATAGGCTTGGTCAAAGGATCAGCCACCATGCTTACAGTGGAAATGTGTTTCATGACCACCTCACCCCACGCGACCACATCCCGAATAAAATGGTACTTGATATCAATGTGCTTAG
>JAESVK010041815.1:0-10723 GCA_017140935.1 Hamamelis virginiana
AGCCATTTCTTGAAAAAGTCAAAGGTTGACCATGTCTATCGATAGCCGTCTAGCGCTATCGATAGCCAGCATTAAAAATTCAAAAAAAATTACATTGCTGCGACAGAATACATTGTCTATCGATAGCGCCCATGCGCTATCGATAGAGATCGCGATGTATGGGTTTTAACTTCCTTCTCCCGCGCGAAACCTTTCACTTTCTTCACTATTCACGCCTGAAAACTCCATTGTTGCCGTGTCCCTTCGCCTTCAAACCCAGTTTCCGGCCACCCTAGCCCTCCATTTCGCACAAACTTGATTTCATTGAGATCCTCGCATCTTCTAGCACATTTCTGACCGATCAGAATTTGCATTTGCTACATTCCATTTTGCCGCCTTTTTGCACGAGCATCGCATTTCGGCGAGGACAGTAGGCTATTCGGCGACTTCTTCATCTTCCACACTTCGTGAGTACCCGTTCACATTCTAAAAATCTTGAATTTTTCTTAAAATGGCTTAGTTTTGTGTTATATGTCATAGCATGACTTAGTGTACGTAGGTTCTTGCATGAAATAGTTGATAATATTATTTTGGGTTAGAATTTTGTCTTATAGTAAATACCTTAGTCTTGTTATGTATGTTACTGCATTGGGTTGAGAATTTGTGGAGTTGTGATAATGCCTGGATGTTAGGCAGTGCAAGAGTTGTGGTAAAGCCTGGACGTTAGGCTATGCATGGCCATGCATGGCCATGCATGCATCGGTGCATGCGATTAAAGGAGTTATTAAAAATAGCCTGGATGATAGGCTAGTCCTGAAGTTTGAGATGGGATTTAAAAATTATCATATGGGTTAACAACTGGCTGTGTTGCGTGTTTGATTATTATTGGAAAAAATATTTATACGAGTATCTCTGCAATTATTCTACTGCTGACTATGGTCCTATCTACTGCCGTCTGTGTGTAAAAAAATTGTACAGAGCTATGGTACGCCAGAAGACCACCGGCAGGAAGGGCGTAGCTTTTCAGGAGCCGGCACAGCCGAGACCGAGGAGGTCTGCAGATACCAGTCGGGGCAAGGCCCAGCGCACGCAGCCAGATTCGTCAGATAGTTCTGAGTCTGAGTGGCAGCCAGCACCAGTTCAGAGACCGTCTGCCAGAGGTCAGTCGTCTGCCCAGCCGCCAGCTAGTGCACCTCCGTCTGGTTCACAGTTTGTGGAGGAGGAGTACATTTTTGAGCATCCGGATATCGGTGAGACTGGCGAGCCGCTCATGCCTCGCGAGTTCGAGAGCTACGCTGAGACTGAGACCGGGTCGAGGAGATTACCGACTCGGCGAGCTGCGAGACCATGGCCAGTGATCCTATCGGCGAGGAACTTCAACGTCGAGAGATATGTTGATCTGAAGGCCTTCAGATACGAGGGCTTGCTCGTAGAGACGTTGCAGGACAGACACCTCAGCACCTGGCTGAGGAAGGGTGGAGGATATATGGCCAGCGTCGTACGTCAGTTCTACACGACAGCACACATGGCCGAGGACCAGACTCAGACACTGCAGGCCGAGGTTGGAGGCCGTTTGGTTCAGTTCACTCCGGACGACATCGCTACCTATCTAGGGTGCGAGTGTCCATCATCTTCAGAGGCAGAGAGCACTTACCTAGAGCTGACAGAGAGTCAGTGTGCTGATGCGGTATGCGTGGACCGGGACTTATTCGACGGTATGTACTTCACGACCGGGAACATGCATTCATCATACGCAGCTATGAATAAGCTGCTCTACTGCAACCTACGAGCGAGAGGCACTGATTCGCAGATCCCAATGGAGTCTGTGCGGCTGCTGTTGGAGTTCTTGAGCGACCACCCCATTGACATCGCAGCGTTGATCTTCAGCGAGATTCGCACATTCATAGCCACACAGCCACGGAGCAACATGCCGTACCCCCAGATGATTACAGCTTTTGCATTGGGTGCGGGTGTTGTCTCTGATGAGCCACTGCGATGGGGCGAGGGTCCTATTACCCCTACTACTCTGGCTCGGAGTATAACAGCTAGGCCGAAGAGGCCACGTGCTGAGACCGTCGGTCCATTAGAGCCTGCTCCTACACCAGCTCCAGCTCCAGCTTCGACTCCAGCTGCTCCTCCTATGCCAGACATGCCATCTGCCAGCTCCCAGGGTTTGTTTCATCAGGTCCTGGAGGGACTGAGATCTATGATGCACATCCAGCAGAGGCAGTCAGCTCAGCTTGATAGGCAGACAGCACAGCTCGACAGACAGTCTGCTCTGATGGAGAGACACTCTGCTCAACTTAGGGTCATGTGGCGACGTATGGACGGCGAGCCGATTTCTGAGGCCGACCGAGCATTATTCTATGAGCCGCAGCCCGATCCTAGATTCGACATCCCACCTGGGGATGATCATTGATGATGACTTAGCCCAGAGTTGCAGATGTTCTTTTTGGAAGTGTTTATTTCTTTTTGATTAGAAAAATTTTAAGTTATGTGTCAGGGTTAGTTTAGGTATTTAGGATGGTTAGGGTAGTGACCTTAAACATATTACAACCATCCTAATTTTGCAGTCTTCATACTTTCTTCTGTTACAACCAAAAACATTACAAGCCTATAAAGACCTTTTTGATTTTAAAATATTGTGCATTATTCTCTTGTGATTACTTGTTTATTTAAGTTTTATTTATGTATGAACTGCATATCTGCTTATATAACTTCATTATTTCATCTCTCTTCGGTCATTAATTAGAGCTTAATGTATAAGTTTTATACTTGTATATTTCCATTTGGGGAACTCTGGGTTACTGACCTTTTCAGAGTGAACATCTTTTGCGAGTGACCATCAGTGAGGATTTGAAGTTGAATCTTATTAAGGGTTAATTCGTGTACTCTTATTGCAGTATTTTGATTTTATCAAGTTCAACCTCACTACACATTGAACACTTGCTAATTTCCTGTTAAAGATAGCATTTCTTGTATCTTAAATTTTTAATTATGAATATTGATATATCTGTGAATTGAACTCTTACTGTGTACATAGTATATTTTTAAAATTCTTTTTCGAAATAATTCTTGTATTTATTCATGTTTGTGGGTATCATTTCTGCAAACCCTCACGAGACTACACTCGTCCACTAAAGGTAACTTAGTGGTTTAAAAGGCTTGTTACATATGCTAAATGCAATCGCGTTTTCCTGCGAAAGTGGCTTTTTCAAAATTTAAGTCTTAAATCTACTGCATGTTTAGTATAGCTATTTGCTAAGAGACTAGCAAAACCTAAGTTGGGGAGTGTGATTGAACCTCAATCATACCTTCAAATATGGTATTCCTGTGTTCTCTTATATAATTATTTATATAATAAAAGTCGTTTTACATAAAGATCTGTGCAATTGGGTTAATTTCTCTGTATTAAGAAATCTGTGCAGATTGTACGTTGTGACAGCATCGCCTAGGAAGCCGTGATGATCGTCGGGCATTAAAAAAGCATTCGGAAAGGACCAGCTAATGCCATTGAAGTACGAAAGAGCTTACAAAGAAATTCTGCAAGAAAAGTCAAAAATGCCACGTGTCTATCGATAGCCAGGATGCGCTATCGATAGCGCCTCTATCGATAGCGCACCTTCGCTATCGATAGTCATGAGGCGGCTGCGAGCTTAATTGATATTTTAGATATTTTCGAGGGCAGTTTTGTCATTTTCACTTTCCTTCTATAAATAGAAGTGTATATGCGACTTAAAGAGGGTTCATGACTTTTGCTCTGAATCATTACTCTACTATTTTAATTAAACTTCAAGTTACAGTTTATTTTCGCATTTTATTCGGCAGTTTACATTTTCAGCAATTTCCGATTTCTGCAATTTTTCTTTCAATGCATGGCTCAATTCTCACTTGAGGATTGTTCTTTAATATTCAGTCTTTATTTTCAGCACTTTACGTTTCTGCTATTTTCCCTTTTTATGCATGGCTCAATTCTCACTTGAGAATTGTTCTTTACTTTTTCTGTCATTTTCTTTATTTACTTAAGCACTTTTCTTTATTTATTTCAGTCCTTTTCTTTATTTATTTCAGCTCTTTTCTTTATTTATTTCCGCCATTTTCCTTATTTCTTCAGTCATTTAATTACCGCTTTTATTTTATTTTTCCATCCCGTGAACCCTTAGAGCTTGTCATGGATAAATGATATTCTCCTCCATTGATGTGTAGCTAATACTCCAAGCTTGGGTGAGGATGAAGTTGGATTCGTTATACAATCCTATTTTATAAACATCCCTCTATTTGTATTATGTGATTGCATAGTTGTGAAGGTTTTACCGAACACTATCGCTAAATATAATATCATATAATTGTACATCTGTGATTGCAATTATATAATTATGCAATGGTTCTTACTGGTATGAATACAAACCAGCATGCTTTATTCCTCATTTAAGATGGATAGCGATATTCCATTCTTTTCAAGGATAAACCTGCCGGTCCTGTATTCATAATCTTTTTGGGACTTCCTTCTTGTAGTTGGAAGAACCACCATACATAATTACTATATTAAGGATTTTATAAGATAAATTGTATAATTGAAATTCAATGGGCTTCTCACCCAAGTTCCGCTCATTCCACCAAATTAATTGCATTTTTAACTAAGCTTTATTAAAATTACTGCGTTTTCGCTTCGACCCAATCGGAGCATTTTCCACCAACCAATTTAATTGACAATATTCTTTCCACTTGAATTAATTCTAAAGAGTCTTTTAGTATAAACCTGCATTTCCCAGTGGTTCGACACCCGTGCTCACTAGTCACAATCGAATTGAGATTATCAGTCACGCGGTTTTATAAATTATTAATCTTGATCACTGACAAGGAATAATCTCCCTTGTTTCTGAAGTGATCAAATTTTGGTGCCGTTGCCGGGGAATTACGGTTTATTTAAAAAGAATATTGCGATTTAATTTAAGTAGTAAATATTAATACTGTTAATATTACTTAATATAAATTCTTTTATACTGTTAATATCTATATATTATAATTATTATTTGTTATTCATTATTCTTTTTCCTTTAACTACAGGTGGCTGAAATCAGGAATTGGGAGCTTCACTCCCGCGCGCTTAAAATAACAAATTAAAGCTAAAGATTAACTGCTCACAATTTGTTTATTTAATTCCGTGATTATCTGTGGAGACCTCTTTTATGCTGGGTAGAAGGTCGTTGTCATTAAACGTAATTCCTTTAGACTCTGAATTAGAAAGAACTCTGAGAGCTGTTAAAGCTTCTCAAAGTCAGTCCTGTGAGTCGGTACCTTTGCATCAATTAGAAATGGCTGAATCATCTGCACACACTGCCATGTTACCTGCGGATAATATTCAAGCGCCTCAAGGTCTTAAAACTCTTAGGGATCACTTCATGCCCAATAGTTTTAATCCACCCTCCTGTATTCAAATCCCGCACATAGAGAATCTCATCTATGAGATTAAGCATGCTACCATTCAGATGCTTCCTACGTTCTATGGGTTAGATAGAGAGAACCCATACGACCATTTGCAGGAATTCTTAGGGATTTGTTCGACTATTAGAATTCAGGGGTTCCATCCAGAATCCCTGAAATTGTTCTTATTCCCGTTTTCTTTAAAAGATAAGGCCAAACACTGGCTTTGTACTCTCCAAACCCCTGTCCCTATCACTACTTGGGAACAGCTCCAAAAGTTATTCCTGTCTAGATTTTACTCTGTCGGTAAAACTCACCAAATGCGACGAGGTATAACAAACTTCGTCCAACATGAACAGGAATCTTTTCATGAAGCTTGGGAAAGAATGAAAGAACTTCTTAGATTATGCCCCCATCATGATGTACCTAAGTGGCAAATCATAGAGTCTTTTGTTAGAGGTTTAACTGAGGGTGACACGCAGACTGTGAAATCTGCATGTGGGGGAGCTATTTTAAGTAAAGGTGAGGATGAAATGTGGGCTTTATTTGAAGCATTGAGTGAGGATTCTTTCCACATGGCCTCAATGTCTTTAGGTAACCGTGACGATGCGTTAGTGAAGAAACCGCCTCCCAAAAAGGGCGGTATTTATGATGTGGACACCCAAGTTTTGGCAAATAAACAAGTTGAGGCTCTGTCTCAAAAGCTTGACCAGTTAATAGCGGCACAAGGGCAATCTTCAAAAGCCCATGTGAAACCTGTCAACTTGGTGTGCAATATTTGCACTGACCCAGCTCACGAGACCCCATATTGTCCTATGGCAGGCCAGTACCCAGAGTTTGTCCAAGAGCAGGTTAATGCTGCTCAAGGATATGCACCACCTAGGAATGACCCGTATTCCAATACTTACAATCCTGGGTGGAAGACTCACCCAAATTTTTAGTGGTCTAGTCAGCCTAGAGGATCCAATCCTAGTCAGCCTGCAAGACCCACATATAGCAGTAACCCTGCTGTCAGTCAACCCTATAGACCACCACTGATGCAACCCCAATATCCCAGTTATGGTGCTCCTCAAGCACCTGCACCACAGTATCAGAGTCAAGCTGTGACTCAACCACCACCACAACCTCATAGAACGCCTGGTTTTGAGGAACAAGTCCTAGCTACCCTGAAAAGTCTAGAGGCTTCAGCACAACTCACTCATTCCCATTCGCAATCTATTTCCAAGTTAGAAACCCAAATGGGTCAACTAGCGGCTTCATTTAGTCGCAGAGAGGAAGGGAAATTCCCGAGTCAGGCTGTTGCCAATCCTAAGGGAGCTTTTGTAGCTGAGAGTTCTACTTCTCAGAACCCACAATGTAATGAGGAAGTGAAGGCTGTTACAGTCTTGCGTAGTGGGAAAGTGGTAGATAATAGAGTTGGGGAGAAAGAGAGAGAAAAAGAGAAAGAACCTGCAATAGAGAAAGAGTCTGAAGCTTCGAGGGATAACTTTCCCGCAGCTTTAGACGATCCATTGGCATCTTATGTGCCAAAAGCCCCATTCCCATCTGCGCTGATTGCGCCTGATAGGAGAGCGAAGAAAGGGGCTAGCATGTCAGATATGTTAGAGGTGTTCAAAAGTGTCCATATTAATTTACCTCTACTAGATGCCATTAAACAGATTCCTTCATATGCCAAATTTTTGAAGGAAATGTGCACACAGCAAATCAAGGAGCGTGTGCACTTGTCTAAAACCATAGCTCGTGTTGACATAGCAAGTGCTGTGTGTCAATTCCAAGCCCCAATTAAAAGAAAAGATCCTGGAACGCCAACTATACCTTGCTTCTTAGGAAGTCATTTCATTGATAGAGCGTTAGTCGATTTTGGCGCAAGTGTGAATATTCTTCCATATTCAATTTACGCCAAAATGGAGCTTGGAACACTCCAAACCACACCTACTATTCTTCAATTTGCAGATAGGTCCACTAAGGTACCTAGAGGGATACTGCAGGATGTTTTGGTAAAGATAGATTCGTTTGTCTTCCCTGCAGATTTTATCGTCCTGGATATGGAGCCTGTTGATATTACTAGGCCCCAAATCCCGGTTATAATAGGACGACCTCTTCTGGCAACTGCTAATGCAGTCCTTCATTGTAGGACTGGCATAATGAAGGTGTCTTTTGGTAACATGAAAACCAGGCTGCAGGTTTATAGTGCAGCTAATCAACCTCATAACTTTGAGGATTGTTCTTTTGTAGACATCATAGATAAAGTGGTAGAGGAAGCTACACCTTATCTTCTGTCCAATGACCCGTTAGAAACATGTCTTAATTACTTTGGGTTCGAGGACCATGATCTGGAGCATTCGTTCATGGAGGTGAATCTTGTCTTAGATTCTACCTCCTCTGTAGAAAAATTGCCATGGAGACCTAGGGTTGAGCCACTTCCGTCTATTGCCAGTGTCCCTTCTCCTACGTCTTTTGAGTCTCCGCCGCAACTTGAGTTAAAGCCTCTGCCGGCTAATCTCAAGTATGCATTTTTGGGTAATAGCGACACCTTGCCTGTTATAATTTCATCTTCATTAAATTTAGAACAGGAAGGTAAGTTGTTATCTGTTTTGAAAGAGCACAGAGTAGCCATAGGATGGTCGGTCGCTGATTTAAAGGGTATAGACCCGTCAATCTGCCAGCACCATATTCACCTAGAGGAAGGTGCGAATCCTTCTAGAGATGCCCAGCGTAAATTGAACCCCAATATGAAAGAGGTGGTTAAAAAAGAAGTTTTGAAACTACTGGATGCGGGTATCATTTACCCAATTTCAGATAGTGAGTGGGTTTCCCCTACTCAATTGGTTCCTAAGAAGTCTGGGATTACAGTGATAGCTAACGAAGAGGGTATTCTAGTCCCTACAAGAGCTACCACTGGTTGGAGAGTCTGTATAGACTATAGAAAGTTAAATTCCAAGACTAGGAAAGACCACTTCCCTCTGCCTTATATTGACCAAATTCTAGAGAGATTATCTGGGCAGAGTTTTTATTGCTTCCTAGATGGCTATTCAGGGTATAACTAAATAGCGGTTTACCCCGAGGATCAGGAGAAAACAACATTTACCTGTCCATTCGGGACTTTTGCATTTAGGCGTATGTCTTTTGGCCTATGCAATGCCCCGAGCACGTTCCAAAGATGTATGCCTTCTATCTTTTCTGATATGATAGGAGAGTATTTGGAAGTGTTTATGGATGACTTTTCTGTTTTCGGTCCATCTTTTGATGAATGCCTCTCTAATCTCTCGAAAGTGCTTAAGAGATGTTGTGAGACAAACCTTGTTCTTAGTTGGGAGAAGAGCCATTTCATGGTTCGTGAGGGCATCGTGCTTGGGCATATCGTTTCTAGTAGGGGGATAGAGGTTGACAAAGCTAAGGTCGACTTAATTGCGAAGTTACCTCCTCCTACTACGGTTAGGCAAATCCGGTCCTTCCTTGGACATGCAGGATTTTACAGGCGTTTCATTAAAGACTTCAGTAAAATAGCAAAACCAATGTGTAATCTGCTTGCTAAAGATATAGAGTTTAACTTTGATAAAGCCTGTCTAGAGTCCTTCAATAAGTTGCGTTTAATGTTGATCTCGGCACCTATCATGCGAGCTCCCGATTGGTCACTTCCTTTCGAGTTAATGTGTGATGCCTCCGATTATGCTGTGGGGGCAGTGTTGGGTCAAAGGGTAGATAAGGCCCCTTATGTTATATACTACGCAAGCAAAACCTTGAATGAAGCTCAGTTAAATTACACTACGACTGAGAAAGAAATGCTTGCAGTAGTTTTTGCGTTAGATAAATTCCAATCCTATCTTTGGGGATCGAAGACCATTGTGTACTCAGATCATGCCGCCTTGCGGTACCTGCTCTCTAAAAAAGAGACGAAGCCTAAACTGATTAGGTGGATTCTCTTATTACAAGAATTTGACTTTGAGATTAGAGATAAGAAAGGGTCTGAGAATGTCGTTGCTGACCACCTCTCTAGGATAGTAGTTGAAGAGGAGAGTGACCCCACGCCTATTAGGGATTCTTTCCCTGATGAGCAGCTTTTTGCCGTCACTCATTCTACCTTACCCTGGTATATTCATATAGTGAATTATCATGCCACAGGCCTTGTACCATCTCTTTGGTCGAAACAGAAAAATGATCGGTTCTTTTCGCAAATAAAGTTTTATTATTGGGAAGATCCTCTCCTGTTTAAGTACTGTGCTGACCAGGTTATACGTAGGTGTATTCCAGAGGGTGAAATGCAAGACGTTTTGAAGTTCTGCCACACTCTAGCATGTGGAGGACACTTTAGCGGGAAAAAGACTGCCGCTAAAGTCTTGCAGTGTGGGTTTTTCTGGCCCACACTATTCAAAGATGCATTGGACTTCTGTAAGTCCTGCCAAAATTGCCAAAGAATGGGTTCTATGTCTAGAAGGGATATGATGCCTCTTAACCCTATCTTAATCGTCGAAATTTTCGATGTTTGGGGCATTGACTTCATGGGACCTTTTCCTATTTCGCATGGGTTTGAATACATCCTAGTGGCTGTAGATTACGTATCTAAATGGGTAGAAGCCATAGCCACTAGGACCAATGACCACAAGGTGGTGTTGAATTTCCTCCAATAGAACATTTTCTCTAGGTTTGGGTTTCCAAGGGCCATCATCAGTGATGGAGGGTCACATTTTAATAATCGACCCTTTGCAACACTCGTAGCTAAATATTCTATTACTCACAAGGTTGCAACCCCATATCATCCTCAGACTAGCGGGCAAGTGGAGGTTTCAAATAGGGAAATTAAGCATATCCTAGAAAAAACTGTCAGCCCTGATCGTAAGGATTGGTCATTGCGCTTAACTGATGCATTATGGGCCTATAGGACTGCATTTAAAACCACTATTGGTATGTCTCCGTACCGTTTAGTCTATGGCAAACCGTGTCACCTCCCAGTCGAGTTAGAACACAAAGCACTTTGGGCCATTAGGAAATTTAACTTTGAAATGAAAGAAGCGGGTTCTCACCGCAAGCTTCAGTTAAATGAGCTCGAAGAGATTAGGAATGAGGCTTACGAAAATTCCAAAATTGCTAAAGCCAAAATGAAAGAGTTTCATGACAGACACATCAATAGGAAATCTTTTGAACCAAATCAGAAGGTGTGGCTGTTTAACTCTAAATTAAGGCTATTTCCTGGTAAGCTTCGATCTCGCTGGGATGGACCTTTTGTGGTAACTAAGGTTACTCCTCACGGTGCTGTTGAAATTCAAAATCCTCGTACTGGTTTGTCCTTCTTTGTAAATGGACAAAGGCTTAAGCCTTTTAT